>JANRGW010003802.1:24394-34754 GCA_024733675.1 Psilopsiagon aymara | reverse complement strand
TTTCAGTTTGAACCCGTTACCCCATGTCCTATCACTACAGTCCCTGATGAAGAGTCCCTCCCCAGCATCCCTATAGCCCCCTTCAGATATGGGAGCTGCTATGAGGTCTCCATGCAGCCTTCTCTTCTCCAGGCTGAACAGCCCCAACTTTCTCAGCCTACCAGTGGCACTCCTTCTGCAATCTGCAGAGTTCAATTGTCTTACCATATACTTCAACAATTATGGCTTAGCTTTTTAGACTTTTCCAATTTCATGACAGGAGTTTGTCTCTAGAAGTTTGTTAACAGTGATTTTGTTTCTTGCTATGTCATACACGTAGCAAGGATGCCTAGGTAGAGTTGAATTATGTATGATCTTCTGTTCTTGCCTTTATTCCCCTCATTACCAGTACTGCTGTGTCTTTCCTGCAGTCAAGAGGGCATAGCCAGCAGTTATATTTAGCCTTACAATTTTCTATCATACTTACAGTTTCATTGCATTGTCTATTAACTTTTAACCACCCATTTCGTTACACACTCGTAATTCTTCTCTCCATCTCAGACACAAGAAAAGAAGCATCATCTGATCAGAAATGTTTTAAATGTTTTGGAGTACTTGGACTTTATGGAATTGACTTTCATTGTCTTGTTTGATCCTACCTTCCTTCCTCGTCTTTAATCACAGATAAGAATAGTCTCTTGTAATAATCCAGTTAATAATCATGTAATTGGTTGGGTTGGAAGAGACCGTAAAGCTCATCCAGTTCCAACCCCTGCCATAGGCAGGGCCACCTTCCACTGGAGCAGTTGCTCCAAGCCCCTATGTCCAACCTGACCTTGAACACTGCCAGGGATGGGGCAGCCACAGCTGCTCTGGGCACCCTGTGCCAGTGCCTCAGCACCCTCCCAGGGAGGAACTTCTGCCTTATATCTAGCCCATCAGTTTTAGTCTGAACCCATCGCCCCATGTCCTATCACTCCAGTCCCTGATGAAGAGTCCCTCCCCAGCATCCCTGTAGCCCCTTTCAGACATTGGAAGCTGCTCTGAGGTCTCCACACAGCTTTTCTTCTCCAGGCTGAGCAGCCCCAATGTTCTCAACCTGTCTCTATGCAGGAGGTGCTCCAGCCCCTGATCATCCTTGTGGCCTCCTCTGAACTTGCTCCAACAGCTCCATGTCCTTCTTATAAGAAGAAGGGTGTAATCAAACAGAAACAACTTTTTGTCACCTATAACACAACCTGGTGTGTCTCTGATAAGGGTGATACCATATTAAAGTCACCTTGGTTAAGAAGAAGGCTGGGTCACAGATTAGTAGAGTGCTCTGTGAAATCTTGATGTGTCATTGCACAATAGGTATTCACTTTGGTGCTATCATATTTGTGGATAAAACTGTCAGCAGATAAAGACTTGACCATCTTAAAAGGTTGGGCAGATCGACTGTCTCAGCTCACTTGTCTAATTCAGCATGCAGTCTGCTTTAGGAACTGAAGGCCATCAGTGAATCTGAACCCTATGCTCTCACAGCCTTTTGCTTCATTTATAAATGCATCATTTGAGATTCAGTTTATGGTGTATTTGTTTTGTTCATTGCCTGTTTTCAGCTGAAGCTGTAGCACCTTTAACATTACATATTGCTTCTATACAGCTGATGGAAAATGTTTGGCATCTGTTGGGCTAGATGATAATCATGCCATTGTGTTTTGGGATTGGAAAAAAGGAGAAAAGCTAGCTACAACCAGGTAAGAATACATCTCAGGATGAATGGTCCCCATGGTTAGCAACAACCAGGTAAGAATACATCTCAGAATGAATGTCCCTCATGATTAGCAACAACCAGGTAAGAATACGTCTCAGAGTGAATGTTCCCCATGATTAGCAACAACCAGGTAAGAATACGTCTCAAAATGAATGTCCCCCATGGTTACATTTTTCTGTATGGTACCAACCACATTTATTGCTATGATTAAAGGAAAAAACAAAGCACCCCTTTCTGCAAACCAAATGGTGTTTCAGAGCAATACATCAAGATTAGAAACCTTGGGATGTACAGCTTAGTGTTTGGAAATCCTGTGAACTACTCCTGTCGAGAGATCCCCAACATTTCTGTTAGATAGCAGCATTGACATTGTAGCTCATTTAATGATTTTCAAGTGAAGTTAGTATTTTCTCTCAGTTTTATGTCCTGATTCAGGGCAGAAGTCATCAGAGATGTCATATATTCCTTCATGCATTAGACAACATGCTGGGTTCCATCAGTGCACATAACCAGATCACTTTCTAAAAAGCAAAAAGTGTTTCCTCTATTGGAAGTAGATTTTTCGAGGTCTACTGATCTTGTCCTTTTTCTGAGTCAGCTGTGTCTGAGGTACTTACTCTTTGCAGTTACTAACTGAAGGCTTAGATAGTAGGCTGCGAGTGAAGAAGCTTTTGCAGTTGCTTGAAGGGACCAGTGTTGGGGAGAGGATGGGATTGCAGTCTACATGTTTGCTTTTTTTCTTCTAAAATATTGAACTGCCAAATCTTCTTTACCATAGAATCATAGAACCTATGGGTTGCAAGGAACCTTCAAAGCTCTTCTAGTCCAAGCCCCCTGCAATGAGCAGGGACATCTTCAACTAGATCAAGTATGAATGTCCCGTGTGATTTATACTAATCTATTTGTATATGATAGAAGAATCAAAGTGTCTGAGAACCTTCTTTCTGTCTTACTCTTGGGCAAACCAAATGTACCTCTAGAGTTGTTTAGATACTATGTAAGCATGGGCTTGTGTATCAGAAAGGCAAGGACTTAATTTCATACGCTGACAGCAACTATGTAAGGTCTAGTACAGGTCAGTATAAATTATTAGTATAACTGCAAAAAAGTGCCTGTAAAAGATGATTTATTTTTATTATTATATAGTGACATGTTCCAGAAGAAAAAAGATTTTCTCATTGCAGCACTATCTGTTTGCTGTGTACCACTACCAAAGAAATAAACACTTTGATCCAAGTGTGTGGGTACCGTGGTCTGTATCAGCTATATCATGTTGTCTCAGACATCCCGTTCATCAGGCAGCAAGATTTTAGCTCCTGCTTGAAATCTCTGGTGTGGGGCATGCTTAGCAACAGTGTTGTCTGTGTTGGAAAACGTGACATTTTCTTTTGCTTTGCAATCTTGGTTTCACTGTCTGCACACAGATTGTGCTTCACATGACACAAATGAAAGAAATACCACGTATGGGCCCACAGAAACCTGCTAAGCTTTAAAAACAAGGTGATGATGGGCTGTATGGCTCTCTGTCTCGTGTTGCTTACAGGACAGATGGAAGATTAATTACTCAGGTTGTTTTCAGTGTATAAAGCAGCATGTACCCAATGGTTCCACTATGGTCACTCACCTATTATTTTGAAACTACTCGAGTCCTGAAAGAGACCATAAAGAAAGAGTTTATCTTCTAAAATAGTCCAATTTATTGTTCATACTTTAGAAGTGCCTAAAGGCAAGTCCTCCATCCTGGCAGGCACAGTAAGACTTACAAAGAGAGAGACAAAAAGCAAGAGAGCAGGGTCTACACCTGAATTTTAGACGTAAGCCTCGCTTGACCTTTGCAGGCAAGAAGGCTTGGACATCTCCTTACAATCATCTAGAGCCACAAGAAGAATTCATCGAATGGACTAATTCTGAGAAATGAAGTGTACATTCACTGTATACAGACATTCATGATGTTTATTCTGGAGTTATTTTCTATTTGTTTCTCATGCATATTCTCTTTGTTTAATCTTTTTAGGATAATTTATTTCTGCATGAGTTCTCAGTTTTCTTTCCCTGTTGCAATGTTTGCAGTATCCTGTTATTTATTTGTTTTAATTGCATCCTGGATAAATTATGCAGCTTGCTTCCCTATCTTGGCTCTACAATCTTCTGTCTAGTTTCATTAAAATCCTTATTGAGTAAGTGTAGCTTTCAGAATCAAGATGTATCTGAGCTTCCCTCGCCAGCTTCTTGTGCCTCATATGCTGTTGCACTGCTGGTCCAGTGTTTTGTATTAGTGGACTGCGATCCCTAAGGGAACTGAGGGGGGCGTTGTCAAATGCATTTATAACCTAAATCAATGAACATCATGCTCTGATACTTCATTCTGTAAGAGCAAACACCCTGTGCCAGCTCCTCAGAACACAAGGACACAAAGGAAATCAGGGTAGAAATGTACAGTCCAGATCTCGTGTGTCAGCGCTATTCATCCTACCACAGATGCAGGCATACTCTCATCATCTTACAGGGACTCCTGCACTGGGATGCAATTAGTTTGATTTTGCACTCTGGGCAGTACATTTTGCCTGCATGACAGACGCTTCCAGAAGCAGCAGTGTAACTGGGCCTGATCTGAAAGGCTGGGCATTATTATAGCAAAGTACATGAACAAAAGAAGAAGGAATTGCACGATGTACTTCAGATGTCAAAGGGGTAAAAGGCTGTTATTCATCTAGCTGATTCACCTCAAGAAAACACTGGATCCAAGGAGGATCAGAATCATGTGATTTCCAGAGCTACTAAATCTGATAGATGAAAGCGTCATTGTCAAAGTACAAAACCTGGAAGTACATACTGAAAAGCTGAGGAGCGTTGGCTTTGGTATTCTATAAAAGACTGAGATATAAATAATTACACCTTTTGCAATGCTGAAACTTAAACTACAAATTCCCATAAACACATACTCCAACAAGAATAGTTTAATTACCCAAGAACTGAATTAGAAGAAGGTGTGTGTGCTGCTGAATGAACTGTTACCTAAACTATACTTATGTAATTTGGGGGTTCAGTTCTTGTCTTGAAGCACAGTGTGTGAAACACTTCCTTGTTTTTCTTGACTATTTACAGTATTTATTGAGTTCTTACCCACTTAAATATTTATGTTGCCCTTTACATCTTCTCTTAATTGCCCTGACCGTTGTAGCCTCCTTCTTCATCATGACTTAGCTGAACTGAAATTCAGTGGGAGACAAGTTTTATTCACCAGTTTTCTGAAGGATTCCAGGGCTAAACTCTTGCAGATCAGAAACACAGTGCTCTGCTTTCTATGGGATAGGGTAAGGATGGGAGGGATAATGAGGACGTAGCCTCTGTGGGTCATCTGCCAATCCTCACTGTGTTACAGACCCATAATTGCACCAGGAGCAGAATAGTCAGGATGATATGATTCTCATTGTTAAAGACCATGTTAGTCCATACAATGAAGTGCCTATTTAGAACAAAACTATTTGAAATGTTCGGTCATCTCTTACTATGTACTTTTATTTTTCATTTTTATTGCAGGGGCCATAAAGATAAAATATTCGTAGTGAAGTGTAATCCACACCATGTAGACAAACTGGTCACAGTTGGGATGAAACACATCAAGTTTTGGCAGCAAACAGGTACTGTATTGAATACTTTATATGTAGTTTGTTTGAGACTGTGCATACTTTTAACACAGGAACACTATGTTCTAAGAATTTTTTTTATTTGTAAAGCAATTTTCTAATTACCAAAATAAGAGGGGGATAAAAACCTATCTCTAAATCAGCAAATGTCCCAATAGTCCTTCCTCTTTGAAAGACATTTCCAGCTGCTTGTTCTTTAGCTCTATTGAGACTAGTAAGGATTTCTCCTGAGCAAGCATCCTTGGCTCACAGAAAACACACAGTCCTGTAACTCACTTGGGCAGATTATGACCCTTGTGAAAACACCAGCTGGTAGCTGCAAATCATAGGTGCCACTGGTCCAGTGCTGGAAGCAGTAGTGTTTGTTCTTCAGTTCTTGCTGGAGCACTTCTGCAACCCTTCAGTTTCAAGATAGAGCTGGTTTTCAGTCACTGGAGATGACATCCAGAGATGGAAGAACATGTTTCAGGGTGCAGGCAGGTTTGAGGATGGACCTTAAAATGTGTGACTGAGCAAAACAAAAAAGAAGTGAAAAATAGGGCGTTTTGCAGAAGTTGAGTTATAATAACTTGGGCTAAAATTCATAACACAGTGTCACAAGAATCAAGGTATCAAGGTAATCTATTTTCTGTATGACACAGAAGGCTTGTTTCCTTCTCTAAATAATGAAAAATGAAAGTGTATTTTCCATTATTTAAAAACAGGATAAGATTCTGCAGACTAATAAGCAACATATTCAGAATGGGAAGTAGCTGTTGGTCTAGAGTTGTGTCAGGCTGTGGAAGAGCTGGTTTCTGATTGAGGGTGGGTTTGTTCTTCATGACTTTGAATTGTATAGATGCTCCAGGAGTATTGGTCAAAAGATCTTGGAGAGCATCTTCTGTGTGTAAGGCTGGCAGGTAAAAATAGAACTCAACCCAAAATCAGGCAGCTTTATGAAGCTCCTATACTTACACCGTACTTGACAGCATTCAAGAGGTTTAGGTGCTCTCAGATTAAAAATTGCATTTTTCCCTGCATATTTAATGTTTAGGTTATTTTTGTAATGATTAAATACACTTTCAGTGCTGCTTGCTAAATTCCATTGCAGGAATTTGCATTAAGCAGTGTTTTACTCAAAGTATATTCTCTTTGCGATAAAAATGGTGTATTCTGAATTAAGATTTGCTCATTGCTCTTGGTGTGGTATTAATTGTGAAGTACACATTGACTTGACAAAAGGACACCACTGCTGTTTTATTTTGTACTTATATGTGTATTTTAATCTCTAAGTACTCAATTCATGGGTGCATACAGCTACTCCTGCTTTCTGAACTGAAGTACCACTGTGGCAACTCGGTTCTCTGGCTGTCAAAAACTGCAGCAAATCCTGTCATTTATTCTGCAAAGCTGCTGCCAAATTGCTTGGTTGCTAGTGGACAAGTAAAACGAGCCTCTAGTATCTCATGTGTAGCTGGGGTCACCTTTAAAGAGAAAATGCTTGGCAGGAGCTTGGCAGGCTGTTTTGTGCAAAAGCCATCCTGCCAGCCATTGTGTTAATCCTTTTTACACAATTCCTCACTAAATTTACCATTTGCTTGGAAAGAACAGTCTGAAAAAATGAAGTCTGTGCTGCTTCAAAACTGTCTTTACTACATTGATTTTCTTCTATTAGGTTTGTCCCTTGTGTACTCTGTTTTCAGTATTTCCATGATTGTCATAGATAATCAAAGGGGGCGATGGGGTCAAGGCATTTGTCTTTACAGCACTATGGCTGCAAACTGAATCCAGACAGATTCCTTTTGTTGATGGTGCAGGTGGAGGCTTTACATCAAAACGAGGAACGTTTGGAACTACTGGAAAACTGGAAACTATGATGAGTGTCTCATACGGACGAATAGAAGATCTGGTTTTCTCTGGTGCTGCTACTGGAGACATTTATATCTGGAAGGATACTCTGTTGCTGAAGACAGTGAAAGCCCATGATGGACCTGTGTTTGCCATGCATGCATTGGATAAGGTATTTAGCATCTGGTGTGACCCATTCATCTTCATTGATTCTGTTGCAACACTGGCTTTTAGCAGTGTGTAACTAGCATACCTCTTGAAGCCACGCAAGGTAACTTGATGTATACGTGAGCAATACATTGTCCCACAGTGCATTAACACTGCATGAAGCTGCTTTAATAATCAAAACCGTAACAGAAAACAGGTTGAATTGTATGAATCTGAACATGATTAAAATCCCCAAACCAATACTAAGGAGTTCTGTTATTTGACAGACATTTATTTGTAAGCGCCATATGTCCTTGCTATCTGACCAATAGCTTTCTGACCTGGGAATAGGCAGGCATTTATGTCTCACTGAGAGAGAATATGCTTAAGCTTGTCACTGTCATATTTGTAAGCCCCAGGAGAGTAACAGGAGCCATTCATTGCCTCTTCAACCTGATCACAAAAATATGTTTGCATTATCAGTTTCCAAAATATGAAACATGAATTTTTAATAGTATTATCACTGTATGTGAAGCGATCGAGACTTTGAACAGCCAAAGGTTTTGTTTCTCTGAGTTATTTATTCCAGATATCAAAAGTATTTTTCTTAAGCTGCCTCAAGAAATCTTTGAAAGAAACTATGGCAAAATACGTTATTGGCATCACATGAATGAGGCTGGGGAGAAGTTTTGCCACTGGCGGTTTGAAATTGCTGATAATGGAACATCCTTTCTGAGGTTGTAGTTTCAACTTCAAAAGTATAGCAGGAAGAGAAGAATATTAACTATAAGTATTTTTATAGATCAAGGTCACTTAAAATCCCTGCAGCTCAGTCCTTTCTGGCCCTAGCTGATTGTTCTCAGCTTTTCCATCAGTTTTTCTATTTGATCTTGGCACTCCATCTTCTGAACATCCTCTTCCCTTCCTTTTTTCTTGGCTAGTTATTTATGCTCTATTTTCCACTCACTTGGCACAGATAAAGAGAATCTACCAAGGGTATTAATCAAATAATTGGTTCCTATGCATTATTAGAACTCCGTGTGAAGTATCTTCTAAGTGAAACTATTTTACTGTCTACTTGTCTGAAGATGAAGCACATATTTTGTCATAGCTTGTTTTCACATGCAGAAAAACGTTATGGTCCAGCATTACTACTTACAATAGTGTGCAATCTGCAGGGTTATGTCTTTATAACCCTAAAAAAGCGACTCTGAACTTACCCCTTCTATATTTTTTCCATAGGTATAGGCTCCAGCATTCTTAACTCAACACATAAATAAAATGCAGAGGAGAATTTATACTGTCCTTGGGCATGTCTTTTTAAATGTTAACATATGAGCACTGACATTTGTCTGACTTTCCATTCTGTGATCACACAGGGGTTTGTAACTGGTGGAAAAGATGGAATCGTGGCTCTGTGGGATGATATGTTCGAACGATGTCTGAAGACGTACGCTATTAAAAGAGCAGCACTATCTGCTAGTTCGAAAGGTATTATTTTTCAGTGTGTTTTAATGAGGACTATATGCAGGAAAGCTGGTAAAATGGCAGTAATAGGTGTCAAAACTTACCAGAAAACAAAGGGAACCGTAACATATTACTCAGTACTCCGCGCTGGCATCTCTGTTTGGATTGCTACAAGTTGTATTTCACACAATCTTTGCCATTTCTAGTTTGCGCTGCTATTTCCTCTTCTATTTCATGACATTTGGCTTTGTTTTCACTGAAGAAATGATTTTGAAAGGAATGTCACAAGCCTGTGAGTCTGGCTGTTCAAAGCCTGTTCTGTTTAGCAGCTAGCTGCCTCAGCTGGCCGCATTTCATGTACTGAGCCCAAGGACCCTGTGACCTGGAAAGCCCTGTTAAATTGTACTTTCAGAGGCACCAGGTGGAAGCCTGTACAGTGACATTCACAGCTAATCACAGACTTAACATCCATGGTGCTGGAGCAGCTGAAGCCCTGGTACACTGCACTGTTAAAGCAGTAGAATACCAGTCTTTATATTGCCACAATATAGAACAGCACAAGCTCCCTTCCTTTGAACTATCAATGAAATCCATGGATTATGTAGAAGTTTGATCAGGTGAATGTATCTCGTGTGTCCTGATTTTAAACAAATTATATTAATTATATGAATTATAGGTAATGTCAACTGTATAAACTATGGGTGATCCGAGGCTCTTTTTGATTTCACAATAAAAACCTTAAATTAACTTTTTGTATTCTTCAGGTTTACTGTTAGAAGACAATCCCTCAATTCGAGCCATCAGTCTAGGACATGGGCATATACTAGTGGGAACTAAAAATGGAGAGATACTTGAAATTGATAAAAGTGGTCCTATGACTCTTCTTGTTCAGGTATGGTATGGATGTCCCATATCAAAACATTCCCTGTAGAAACAGAAGACATTATAAGATTTTCCCAGTCCTTTCCTTTCTGTTTCCATTAACCCTGTTGGCCACCATTCCCTTCCTCACTTAGGCAGAAGTTGATGCTTTCTTATGTAAATGACTTTGAGATTCACTGTGGATTCAGAATTCTGAAGGTAAAATGAACAGTCCAATAAGTCCAAAGGCTGATGAGGCTTTTTATGACTTTTATAGACATCATAGTTTAAAGAGATCTCTTTTTTAAGCCAAAATGTTTTGCAAAGTTTGGTTTAAACAAATCGTATGTATGCCCACTGCTGTATTTGATGTTGTGTTGGTTTAGTGTCTTAACCCTAATGTCTATATGTAGAAAATCCTATGTATCATTTACGGAGTTGTAATCTGTGTCACTTTTGTTGTCTGCAACTGACTAAATTAACATTATTTCTTACAGATACGTTGTTTCTTCAGTGTTTGTCCTTCTAGTCAGTTCTGATCACACAAAATAATCTTTCAAATTGTCACTGCCTGCATGACAGCCTTGCTAACCTGAATCATAGAATCACAGAATAGTCAGGGTTGGAAAGGACCTGAAGCTCATCCAGTTCCAACCCCCTGCCATGGGCAGGGACA
>JANRGW010003802.1:0-24294 GCA_024733675.1 Psilopsiagon aymara | reverse complement strand
AGCCCCCTTCAGACACTGGAAGCTGCTCTGAGGTCTCCACGCAGCCTTCTCTTCTCCAGGCTGAACAGCCCCAACTTCTTCATCCTATCTTCATACAGGAAGGAGGTGCTCCAGTCCCTGATCATCCTCCTGAATGTAAAGTTGTAAATTATTTAACTCATTCACAAATTTGGAATTGCAATCTTATCCTAATATATTTGTCTTCAGATGAATACTAAGGTTGTGAGATAATAAAATTGCCTTAGAATTAGCCAATTGCTGTGAGTTTTTTGATAAAGAAAAGTGTTATAATTGTCATCCATCTAAAATTACATCTTTAAGTGCATCAACTTGAGCCAAAATAAGGTGTAATCAAGATGTGATGAGAGCTCCTCTACTTTTCCTGTTAATGGTATTTTTCCATCTCAACAAAACCTGTTACCAAACTGAAATCCAAATTAAGAATAATGAGAAATGATTTCACCTCGAACTGCAGGGCCAGCAAGCTGTGGCACATTGAAAACTGAGTTCTGAGGAAAGACTGAAAGAACTGAATATGTGTATGTTGGACAAAGTTCTTCAGGATCTCAAAAATGCCAGGAGCCTTGAAGACAGATTAGCCCATGTTAGGATTTCAGGTTGAAGTCCTGTTCGGAGCATCACTATTTCTTGTTCATTTCAAGTCTGGAAGAGAGAGAGTTAGAAGTATGGGAATTACAGCTAGTAACAGTGGAGGAGACTATGGAAAAGTCTATTTTAGATGGTTATCAGAGGAAACAGACCAAACAGTCATGTCTCTTTGAACATGGAAGTTCTCTGAGAGGAGATGGTGAAAGCCTTATTGCCTGAGACTTGTGAGGCACTACATAAATCCGAATGCATTGTTTTCTCTTATTATTCAATGACTTCCTTTAGGGACATATGGAAGGAGAAGTCTGGGGCTTGGCAGCTCACCCTCTCTTGCCTGTCTGTGCAACAGTGAGTGATGATAAAACACTCCGAATCTGGGAGCTCTCATCCCAGCACCGCATGCTGGCCGTGAGGAAGCTCAAGAAAGGTAATTCTCTTTTGGCCATACACTGCGATAGTCATGATGCCACTCTGGTCCTGTAACGGTCCCATCCTTGCTTTCAGTGCTCATCACGGGCATTAATTAGCTGGGAAGAGGACATAGTCATTAAGAAATTGGTAGCATAAGAAGTGAATTGTCTTTGGCGTGTGTCAAGCCAATGAAAAGGGTAGAAAGGAAAAGGATGATAATCTATTATAATGAATGATAATAAAATTAATATATGTTCATTGGATTCCAAGTGGAATGACTTGACCTTGGAACCATTTTCCTTCCTAAGAATACTTATTTAAGGCTAGCATATATTTTTGTTGACATTAAAAAGTTTCCTTATGAAGACAAATGTAAGATGTTCTGCATGGTGACCACAACCAGTGGCAACATGAACTTTACGTGTTATTCCAGCTTCTCAAAATGAAGGGTTTTCCTGCCCTCTCCTCTGTATAAAGTTGGATAAGCTATGCTGAAATGCTGTCTTCCCAAAATTACTCTTATTTCATTTATTCACTGATATCCTTTAGGAAGTTTTCTGATGGAGATTCAGCATGCTTCATTTTCAGTGACAGATTCAGAGCACAGGATCTCTAGTTGGATAAGGAACACCAGAGTCAGGTGTACTCAGGGATGGAGGGGGATAGCTGTATGACAGAGTATTGTCAGAAATAATGGTGAGGCCAAAAGTAAGTGGAGGAATTGTAGTGCATCTGATTTAAATGTGTTTCACCTGACAGGAACCATTATTCAGTTGTATAATGAAGAAGCTTTCAGTGTAGTATTCCTAAAAGACATATAGTTATGCTGCCTATAATGAGTCTTTGAATTTTCCATCTGGATATCCTTTCTGTTCTTTCATTTAGTTTTGGATTTTTGCCATCATTGATGTGTTTAGAACACAGCTTCAAGGGGGTATTTGCACCTAAACCCATTCCAAGTCTTACCAAATCACAGAAGGTACATTCCTGCTTAGAAAAATATTAATCATAGCCCTCCTATCACATAATATATTGGTTTTAATAAATAGCAAATCTATTTTAAGGGTAGGTACTTGATATAAAAACCTTTCAGTTGCAGTTTATTGACGGTTTTCTCACTCCCAAGTTTGTAAACCTGAAGATACTCCCTCCCCTTTCCTTCTGCAGGTGGACGATGCTGTGCCTTTTCTCCCGATGGGAAAGCCTTGGCTGTAGGCTTGAATGATGGGAGTTTTCTGGTGGTAAATGCTGACACTGTTGAAGACATGGTCTCTTTTCACCACAGAAAGGAAATGATCTCAGATATAAAGTTTTCACGAGGTACAATCAGATGATAAGGTGAAAGGACAGCATTTATATTGGAGTTTGTTTTTCTCCTCTAGACAAAAGAGTGAATGTTCAGAAGGCAGACTGGCTTTATGTGTGCTCCATTGAAATGCTTTACAATTCTGTATGGTTGTATGCAACCCAGCATAATGGGGCCCACCCCAGACTGGTGCATTTGGTTGCTCTACAGTGTAAAAATGCATAACAATAATAATTATAACACGTACAGCTTTAATAACCTCAGTGTCTCTTCTTTACAGAATCAGGGAAGTACCTGGCTGTGGCTTCCCATGATAATTTTGTAGATATTTACAATGTGCTTACCAGCAAAAGAGTTGGCATTTGTAAAGGTGCATCCAGCTACATCACGCACATTGACTGGGACTCAAGAGGTAAAATGTTTGGGCAGAGATACAGATCTAAAATGCCTGTGAAACAGAATATCAGAAAGCTGTTCTCGTACCAGTTATTAGCATAAACTGTCACTACTAATGCAAATGATGTTTCAACGTTAAGCACCATATGGGTTCAGTGCAATTAACATTTGCTGGTGTCCAATTTGCTTGCTTCTTTGCTGATCATTACATGGCAATCACTGCAATGAAGTTAGAGAGCCTTATTGTCACAGCTAATTACATCTAGCAGGACTGATAATGAACTCTTGCAAATAAGCCTTCCCAGACCTAATATGATTCTGTGTGGAACCACCTGTGTGTCTGAGCCCTGCTTTCCTTGTTGTGCTAGTCCCAAAATGTGGTGCAAGCTCACTGCCCACAGCAGGAGCTAAATTCCTTGCAGAATTCATTCAGATCTGGGTGCCATTCTTAAGCTAGAAATAGAAAACCATGCTACAGCTGAGCTGGTACCGTGTGCCTGCTTAAAATCCTCATAATCTGACTACTGACAGTTGTAAAGTAATAATAGCAAGTTGTCTGATACTACTTGTAGTAGCCAGTGCTTGGATGTAATGCATGGGCAGATATAAAGTATAAGAAAACTGAGAATTCTTTGTGGCCTTTATGGTATTTATTGGAAACTCTAATTGAACATCTAGATGTGAAGGATTAATATACTAAATTGTATAAACTGCGTTATACAGGTCAGGCAGGAAGGGCATGATGCTTCCATAGCATATTGCATTTCTGTTTGTCAGTGATCCCAACAGACTGACTACATATAACTCATGTAACAAAGGGCAAGAAGCCCAGTGAAAATAGAGCGTTGCTGGAACTGCACTAGCTCGTCTCAGTTGATAATCTACTGTACTATCAATTGCACTCAGGATTACCTTTGTAATATCACAGCTTTTGTATGAGTATAGTAAACTTCATATGGAAGGACAGTTTGGTGTGTAACTGGACTGTATACCAGTCAAGCACTGCAAAACAGGACCTTACAGTGCATTTAGCTTTTGGCAAAGCTGTCTTGCAGAATGATTATGAAAATTAAACACATACACATTTATAGTTTTTACTTTACTTTTCATTATCGTGGTGATGAAAACGCAAGTGAAATATTCTTTATCAGAAGAACATGATTTGCTGCAAGACAGTAATTTCTTAGGGATGCTGGATAATATATAAAATACTACTTCCACAGTGAATCAGGAGTATAGGATTCTTCTGAGACTGATTCAAACCCTCTGCTTTAGCTTACCCCTAGAAATCTCTTCCCTCAATCAAAAGAAAGTTCATAATATTCATAATAATGAATAAGAATCATAATAAACTCTTATTTCATACCCAGGAAAGTTATTGCAAGTCAATTCTGGTGCCAAAGAACAGCTATTTTTTGAAGCACCAAGGGGGAAAAGGCATATTATAAGAATTGCTGAGGTACGAATTATGCTTATTGGATCTTTTTACTGTGAAACTTATTTTTCAGGACTGTTGAAAATTAGCATTTTTTGTCTTCAAATGGTATAGCTTTTCCTTTTAAAATACTATAGAATTAGATTTAATCAGCCTGGATAGCATCTTTCCTAGCCTTTGTAAATGGTAGGACTTGCAAGCTTCTGCTTGTATCTCTAAATTTATTGCTGATTGTTTAATAGCTGTCATTTTCCATAACCCCTTTCCTGAAAAGTCACCTGTTTTCATAGAATCATAGAATCTTAGAATGGTTTGGGTTGGAAAGGATCTTAAGATCTCGCCCAGTTCCAACCGCTGCCATGGTTTTCTGGGTAATGAGTGTTCATCCAGGTTATACCCTCTCTAAAGAGTATGGCCTGGATTTAATGATGTGGATCATTTGTGACACATAATTCTGGTGCAAAACTGCCAATGTTTAGCAGCTCAGAAAATCTTTCAGGAGATTTATATCCAAATCATGCTTTATCTTGGAAAAGTGGGAATATTTGAGGTTTTAAGCCTTTTGATGAAGATAAGCAGTTTGTATGAATAAGCTGCAAACAGTGAACAGTGTCTATAACCACTAAAAAGAAGTAAATATCAAACATAGAAAAATAGAGGTGTGAAACCAATGTGCATTTGATGTATTAAGACAGTATCTTCCGGGGATATTTTGATTGCAGGTAGAGAAAATAGAGTGGGACACCTGGACATGTGTACTCGGCTCTACTTGTGAAGGAATCTGGCCCATGCACAGTGACGTGACTGTTGTGAATGCAGCCAGCCTTACAAAAGATGGAACGCTCTTAGCTACAGGAGATGATTTTGGGTTTGTGAAGCTTTTTTCATATCCAGTGAAGGTAATAAATGCATATATTTCTGTGATTAGATGCTGCAGAAACAGAGGAATTAAGGAAGACACTGTTTGTGGTACGTCAGGCTGCTAATACGTGAATTCTTTGTGCTACACAGGGCCAACATGCAAAATTCAAGAAGTACGTGGGTCACAGCGCACAGGTAACCAACGTGCGGTGGTTACACAATGATTCTGTGCTGCTGACTGTAGGTGGTGCTGATACAGCTTTGATGATCTGGACCAGAGAATTATTGGGCATTCAGGAGAGTAAGCTGGTTGATAGCGAAGAATCAGACACAGATGCAGAAGAAGATGGAGGTAAAAAGGGTTGTATGAAGCATGGCTTTAATTTAGACTCACACTGGAGTTTAACTTGAAGTGGGTAAGAAGCGTTCATGTGTTAAGGCTCAGTGTAGGGAGAGCTTGGTAGGATTTGTTTCCTTCCTTTTATTGGTACAGATCTTGTTTTCTCCTCTTCCACCGTGAAAGAAGGGTAGTTTGTTTTATTTTATGTTTTATTTTCCTAAGGTTATGATAGTGATGTTGCAAGAGAAAAAGCAATTGACTATACCACAAAGATCTATGCAGTAAGCATCCGAGAAATGGAAGGGACAAAACCACATCAGCAGCTGAAGGAGGTTTCAGTTGAAGAGAGGTATGTCACGCAAAGGCATTCATTTCTTAATGTACATTGCATTCTTTTGAACCTTTTTTCATGCAACTTAAAATTAGTCCTTAAAAATAAGACAGGAATATGCAAATTCACAAGATAATATTTAAAATGGTGCTTAAGGTATTCATATGATGGAGAATAATATGTATACATCAGTAAAACACCTGTGAGTGTTGTCTTCTCTGCTCCTGTCACATAAGCAGTTATATTCTTTTGTAATTAGTAGTTATAGCTGTGCATGTGTGTGCAGCAGTGCTCTGGGGACAGGGTGAGCTTGTAAATGCTTTGTAATTGAGGCTTTTGGTGATGTTTTCATTGGGAGGTTTTCAGCTGGTTAGAATTGTGTCAGGTTGTTACTGTTAAAGCTGAAATTTCCCATGGCACACGTTGGCCTTAGGTGGAACTATTCTGGGAAAAATAAGGTGGAAGGAGAACAGTATTGGAGAGAACAGTAAAGAAAAGAGGTAAGAGCGGAGCACAGAGTGTGAGGTTCACTGAAACATAGACCTAGGGGAGCAGGTGAGTAAAAACTCTGACTGGTAGAGAAGAATCTATAACCAGTAAAGTACGTTCCCCTTCCTAATCTAGACCAGTAAATCTACCGCAGTGAATCCAATTGATTTCTCAACTGTGAATCCATGCAATCTCTTTAGTAGAATTCCTTTTTATCAGTGGTCATTCTTTCATCATGAGTTTTCTTGCCTTTGCCCAGTGTTGGGCACTGACAAAAGGCTGCTGTGGGTTAACCCACAGAAACAATTGAAGCTTGGTTGTTTGCCCTCAGTTTGCCCAGAACACGTGACTAGTAACAATTCAGCAATGGCATATTGTTCTCCCCAGGGATCCTGCCCTAGTTAGAGAGCAGGATACTTGTCCTCAGGGAGTACAGCGAGTGCAGAGGGAAGCACTGGTGCACTGCGGGATCCCGGCTGCAGGTACTGCAGAGGAGAGTGCCGGGTGGAGAAAGAGGATGGAGTGGCAAGAAGAGAGCTCTGGAGCCTGTGGAGAGCTGCGTTCTGCTTCTGTCACAGGGCTCTGGGTGGTGGTTGGCAAACAGAGTATTCTGCAGGCAGCCTTTCACCATGTCCTACCTCAATTCCAGAGTACAGCTGCATCTGCAGGAAAACTGCACACTCACGGCTGCAAATGGAGATCAGTTAAGCAGTGCGTTGAACAAACATGTAACACATCGAACAGATGAAGGTCTGAGGTTCTCTTACCTGACTATGGAAAACTAGTGCTACCTTCTGAGATTTTTGGCTTTAAATCTCCGCGGCGTCCTGATCTGCAAGATACAAAGTGGAGTGAGGAATAGTTCCTGGTTTCATGCAGACCTTTTGAAAATGAATTTGTTTATGTCTTTAAAGCTCTCAAGGAATGGATAGAAAGTAATCATAATATTTTCACTCAGTATTTGAATAGGACAGCAGAAATTGGGTGTGACAAAGGAAAAGAAAAATATTGCACCCCCTTCTTTTCATCACATTTTAACAAAAACATGCTATAGGAGGATTAGTCTTTTATTTTCCCAATGGAATACTGAACCATTAATGTTTCTTTTCCCCTTCTTTTAAGGATCTCTCTTTCCATTTCCTCACGTACTCATATAACGTCTTTCTTCCTCCATTTTTCTATAAAAAGTCATGGGGTACTATGTAGTAATGTTTTTGAGACTGAATTAAAAAAGGGAAACTATTTTATTTGGGGCTAATAGTGCTGAACCGTTATTACACATGAAATTACAAGTGCCAGTGGTACACCAGATGTTTTACACCAGAAAACCTTGTATCTTCCAGCTGCTTTATTCTGCTTTGATGATGCAAAAGCAACTGTAGAGCCAGTTTAATTGACCAATTAAGCTGAGCTTAAAATTGTTTTGTACTAGTGAATTACCAGCAATATGAGCGTAAGCATCAGTCTCTTGTGCAGTTTGCCAGCACTGTTTTCAGTTCAGGAGTGAAAACCACCACGATCCCTTTGGGTCCATAGAAAGTTCTCCTTCTTGAAACCTGGCCCTGGATCTGCTCGCTGATGCAAGCGAGTGCCCACCTTCTCTGAGGAGTATCTGTCTGCCACATACACTTCCTGACTTCTGAGTCTGTCCACATCCTCAGTTGTACACTGCATAAGCTGATTCAGCCGATTCAGCAACATAACTGCTGTGCTGCTGGGGAGGAAGGCATCCTGCAGTGAACAGGCAGTTTGCTGTTTTCAACCTTTTAAACAAAACTCATGGTATTGCAGAGCAGGCCTCCTGCTTGTCACACTAACTGATGGTGCCTAACGGAGGGAAAATGTGCTATCCAACACCACAAAGCAGCACTGAAGCTGTTCTAGCGTTTCCACACTACCCACTCTGTCCACAGCTGGTGGACCTATTTAAATGGGTAGACATGTCCTCTGCAGTGAGGTTGCCTTCGAGCAACAATGCCCTCCATAATAATCTCTTGATAATGACTGTACATGAAAATAGCTTCCTGTGGCCCATCTGAAAGAATAAGCAATCCCATAACAAGTTCTAGGCTTTATGTCTCCATATCTTTTCTTCTTACTGCTTCTAATCAACAGTTTTGAACTTCATTTTAAAATAGCTTAAAAGTAATCCCTCGTAACTGTCCTTTCCATCTCTTCTCTGGAAGAGTCATAGCTATTCAATACATTTTTATATGTCCTGCTGCAATTACAGCTGCTTCAATATAATCACATCTTGGGCACTGGAATTTGCTGTTCTGATCAATTTGTCAACAGAACCCATACTTTTCATATCTAATGTGTTAGGCAAAGATAAATTAGCTTCCCTTTCTTCATCAGATTAATACGAATGACTAGAATTCATAGTCAAACAATTATAAGCAGAAATTTCAGGGTGAAACATAGGAAAAACTGCAGTTTCTGAGAGTGTTGTGCAGGGGTAGGGCCTGGAGCTGTACAAGGTCATTGATTTTGGATGCAGAAAGATGAGATTCATGTGTTGGCTACTGCAGTAGTCAATGACTTCAGTTTTTTGGCCACAGTTGTACCAATATGTGCACAATTTATGCAGAATATCAACACTCTGAATTACGAGTGGTTCAGGGTAAAGCTGATTTCTCTTTAAGGCATGTGAATTATGAGGCAAACTTCAGCTGTGCCAGATAACATCTCTTCCGAGAATACAAATGAGGCAACCAGTAAGGGTTTGTCTGACCATATTCAGCTCCCAAATCTTTCCTCTTTGTAATTATGCCATTTTGTCACATCTTAATTACTGGGTTTTCTGAGTGATTATTCTGAAGTGAGATGAAAGATGCTGCCAAACATCAACCACGATAGTGTGGCAAGAACAGAGTGTGCATCCAGTGTGCATGCAAATATTAAACCCATATGTTTGTGTAAGGAAACCACAACTGTTGGGTTTGTTAGTGTCAAACCAAACAGTGTACTTCTAAAATCATTAGGTTTAGTCGCACTTCAGAAGGGCACCTTCTGTCCCTTGATTTTTGCTTCACCTTTGTTTACCTCCAGCTTCTCTTGAATGTTTTTGTCCGGGTGTAGGTGTTCTTCCTTTGGGAAAGCTTTAAGAAGTTTTAGTGTTCTTTTCCAAACATATCTGTATAAGGACCCCAGAGATTGTGCATTTGATGGGATTTGCACACGGTGGATACTCCGATACCACACTGTCTACATTTCGACAACCACATTGCAAGCTGGAAGGTTCTTTAAGGTAGAAGTGACTTCATCACAAGACCTGAAAAACTGCTGCTCTGCTTCATTGCAGATTACAGTGAGGATCTGAGATTTGTCCCCGCATTGTATTTTCATTGTGTGTCTGAGAAAGGAAAGATAGTGAGTTATTCATAGACATAGAATAGATATTTATCATAGGATAGAGAGTTATCCATGGGTACAGTGAGTTATTCATAGGTATAGAGAGGCATTCATAGGTATGGTGAGTTATTCATAGGCGTAGTGGGTAGAACACCAGAATTAAAGAAAGGAAGTTTAAATTAAGAAAAGAAAGGAGAGAAAAGCAACCTTCCAGCCTCCAGCTCGAGCAGGAGACAGGAATAGCAGGGGCTGTTGCTCTGAGTTGCTTCTTGGGAGCAAGGACTTTAGCTCACTATGTTTCTTTCTTTAAATAGTACTATTCAGAAGGTGAGCTGGTGCTGAACAACTTATTTCCCTCAGACAATACAAATACACTTCAAAGGTACTATGTGACACCTAGGAGACAGTTTTGGTTCAAGAAGGCTGATTTCCTCTTTATTACAGCTGCATTTCCATCTCTGTAATTTTTATGTTTGCTAGAATAAGCTCACAGGAATCTGCTTCCATAATATTGAGAGTGGTGACCCTGAAAAACTCAAAGCACATCATCTCTCTAAAAGTACCAAATCATTGTACAATGCAGGAGGAGTTTAACCTTGGGAGCTGAGATGTGCAAGTATCTGATTGAGAGCTGATACAAGGAGTGACTGGAAAGCTTTGCAACAACCACCACCCTTCTGGAAAGGAGTCAACAATTTAGGAAGGACTCCCCCAGTTCATACAAAGGCTTACTTTGCTCTCAAAAGAGAGGAGCCAGCAGTTCTTGTCCCTTCTCTCCCCCAACATGGGAAAGAGAGTAGGAGGACAGATTTGATGTGATAATACACAAAATGACTGTGGCTTTGAGCAGCTGCTCTTACTACCCAGCTCGTGCCCCTGTGCTTGACACAATCCAGCAATACGAAAAGGAAACCTATTTTCCACTGGTTTTCTCTGGATCTCCTGAGCATTGGGCCCCTGAGCAAACTGGGCAGAGAAATTTCATTATTATAAAGGGCAAAATACTTACATATGGCAAACTTGGGGATAATATTAAGGTTTTTCCTTAGAAAAGAAAATGAAAGCCCTTTATTAAATGTACTTTTCCTGTCTCGTTTATTTACATGATGAAAATAATGATGATCCTGCCAATATCTTGGACGAATGGGGGAGTTACATGATGGATTTTACTTGCAGGACTTGACATAAATCACAGTGTGGCATTTTTGGGGGGGACCCAAAATTTACTGTCTCCATCAGCAGTTATAGCTACAGGATGGAAAAATAACAGGAAAGATGAGGCTGAGGAAGTGTTCTAAAATGTCATGTGGGTGTATTTGCTGCATTCAGTTAAGTAATTAATCAACTGTTGTTTCTCTCTCCTCTCTCCAACCTTCTTGTTTTGTTTCTCCTCCCTCACCGTGTCTGTCCTCCTGCCCCCCCCCCACCCGCCCTTACTTTTCTCTCCCATTCTGCTCCTTTGATTGGCATCCTCCTTGCTCTGCCTGTGTGGTTCAGAAGTGGGGTGCCCACGGGAGGTGCTGCAGGAGCAGTCTCACGGTGTGGGAGCTCCAGGAGCAGTGCTCCCACAGTGTGGGACCGCTTGGTCACTAGTGGGGCTGTCCCAGGCAATCCAGGACAATTGTAAGCTCTGCTGTGTGTTATGTAGGAAATGGGCTTCACTTCAGCAAAGGGTTAACTTCTGAACTGGGGCTGGTTTAACTGGCAAACAGTTTCTATGAGAAGAAGTAAAACAAGTTTGTGTGGAGACTGCATTTGTTACTAATACAAAAGGCAAAGATATATTTGCATTTGCATTCTACTAACTGCTAATCCATCTCTTATGTTTGCAGCTTCCATTTAGTTTGATTTGCATGAGTCTACATAAACTTGTAATATACCTGGTGATGGAAAGCCCTTTGAAGCAGGTTGAATGCTTAGGAGACAAAAAGCAGCATTGGCATGTTTGTCTAGTTTTCTGTTTCTTACCATACTGGCTTGTCGCACCCTCCATGAGCTGTCTGTCCGGAGCCTGTTCCCCAGTGTGTTACTATGCATCATTTGTAATCATATGCTCTGATAAAGGGGAGAAGTTAAAAAAGGTTGAGAACTTCGATCTTCTCTCTTGAACCATTACCCTTTTGATTCTTTATTCCTTTAAAATAACATGAGCTGAATTCAACAGGCTTTCAAAGTAGCCTCACAAGCGGTGAGTACGGTCCTTTGTACCATAACCTGAATTATTAGACATATGGTTACAAAATTTGCTCATGCATTTTTAGGTGCTCACTTCTGTGGGTGCATTGTAAAAGCTTTGAATGTGAATCTGCTTTGTATTCATGTATAGGAGGGAACTGTTCAAAATGTATCTGGGAAAACACATCTCTGGGGTGGAAAAAACATCGGGCTTATTCCAGCAGAAACCTCCCTGTTGAGGATGAGCAGCATCCTTTGGGATATTCCCTTTTACTTTCTCAACAGCACCGCGTCAAGTTAATGCATCCTAAGTGTACTTGACAGCACGCTGGTTTCATCACAGTTGTCCCCAAGGCTCGAGCACATTGTGGGTGGTATTTTTACAGTCCCTGCCAACCTACTGAACTCAGGGTCAGCCTGGCATCTCCCAGGGGCCAGCACAAAGCTGGCCCAAAGGTCTGTTCCATTTGGGGGTGTGGAATTGAGGGATGCCCATACTGTTCCAGGGCACAGTGTGTCACCAGCGTTTCTCTCTCTGAACTTGAGTACTCTCTGCCCTGAGGTTGAGGTGAAATATTCAACTCTTTTTGAGGGTTGTAGTCCAGGATGCGCTGAGAAAGTGTTGGTTTCTGCTATGTTTATGCAGGGGAAGGATCTGCCTGCTGTATTTTACCTCCAGCCCTTTCTACCTATGTGGAAAAAGTTCTCCATATACTGTTGGTTATATAGTTCTACTTATCCAGGGAGCACAGCTTCAAAAGATGGCAGAGATTATGGAAAGAATCAAAACACAGGTGGGGAAGGCTCTTCCCCTCAAACGTGTTCACAAACCCTGAGAGAAGCCTAAGGAAAGAGAGACACCCTTCAGAATATGCTGAAGTTGGGTTGATTCGGATGCCTTGGTTGTATATAGGAAGAATTCTCCTGCGACCTCATTACCTGAGGTGATCAAAACCGTTTTAGCTCAAAGCCAGGAAGTTAGGCTTTGCCTAAAGCAGGTTACAGTGTACCTTGAAGCTGGCTTGGGCAGTTGATGCTGAGGGAACCTCCAGACAGCCCTGTGTCCAGTGTGTTGCCCTCTGTGCTATGGGGCCAGCCCATTTGCAACAACTGTGTAGATCAACAGCTTTCCAAGATGCTTAGAGCAATATGGGCCTTCAGATCTCATTCGGAAGTGATTACCCTCCTTACTAATCTGCTTTCCTGCTTGTTTCACATGTGGGCACTGAACTAGAATGACAGGCAGATGTAATGCCTTAACTTCCCCTACAAAACATGACTGCACCACCATGTGCTTTGCAACACCACGTGGGGTTTTTGGTTATTTTAAAGAGTGCATCAGCATACATGTGGAATCATCAATATTTGTGCCCATGCTGAGGCTTTTTCAGTGCTACCCCCTTAAAAACCAATTTGGATTACAATTGATGTTTCCCTCTAGTTTTGTGTCAGTTTTGCTTTAACCCACTGTATTAAAGCAGAGGTTTTGTTTTCATGTTGAATACTGTTCTCTTTGGTTGCCTCGTATTATCCACAAAATGTGGAAAGGTGTCTGTTTAACTCCTGTCTATGTCGGGATGGGAAAATCCAAGCGTTTAAAATTCACACGATCTTTTAATCCCCTCTTGCAGCTCCAGTTTTGCAGCAGTTTCAGGGCACTCCATCAGCACTGCTGGGAGAAATGTACTTTGCAAAGCTGCTTTTGTATTTTCACAATGAACACTATATATGTGTTTAAATCCTGGGGGTTTTGTTCGGTTGCACACCTGCAGCAGTGGGTCCTCTTACCTCTCTTGGAACTTGCTTTCTCTTCCTGGGAGCAGTCCTGCTCAGTTTTGTGTAGCATCCAAGTATGTTCCCTTTCCAGGTGGCTGCCATCTAAATTCACACCTTAGTTTCCCTGTTGGACTGTCCTCAGCTCCTGTACCCATTTCTGCTTAGCTCAGCCCATCACCTTCTCAGTGTCCGTCTGTCTCCACTCCAAGCCTCACCGTCACTTTCATGCAGTGCTGCCTCTGAAGATCCCATTCTGTTTTCCACTGGCCTCAGAATACTTGTGTTCTTGCCAGTTTATCACTGATGCAGACAGTGTCTCTCATCAGAGAGCAGTTATGTCATGTGCTCTAAAAGCACGAGCTGGTTATCCCTGTCCCATAAAATTTATCATAACCATTTTGGTCTGCTTTCTCTCCTTTATTTTCTGTCTAAATATATCTGACTTTTTTACCTCCCCTTACTTTGTTCCTGTTTCCTAAGATCACATCTCTTTTCTCCCTCAAGCTGCTCCACTCTTCCATACCCTCATTCCCTCTTCCTTTATGCTCAGCTCTCGCTATGTCTGTCTGTTATTCTCTGTCCTGGTGCTGCCTCTTCACCCTACCCATGATTTAGGCTCCTCTTCCTACTCATGATTCTTGATCATTTCAGATAACCTACTTAGGTGTGAGGGAATGAATTGTCTCTTTCACCTTTCTCTGTGAAGACAGTGGGTGAGGTTTGTCAGTGTAAATCTGGAGTGGTTCACTGATTTATACCCCTGCATACTTGTGTAAGCATATTGTCAAGGTAATCATTAGTAACAGGAATTTTCTTTGCTGTATTCACAGCATCTAAAGAGCTGAAAGCCCTCTGATGTCTGACTGTGTCTTATCTTTCCTGGAACTCATTCACCCCATAGCGTAACATAAGCACATTTATTTTAAATGACTGGAAAGAATCTGTTAATGCTTGTATTATGTTTTAACTTGCTTTCCTTTGGAGGCAGGGAATTGTCAAGTAAGTACTAACACAGAGAAAGCGCAGATTGCTGTCCATGTGCAATGCAGATTGCATAGGTCAAAAGGGAGAAATACATGTCATTTGTTACAGTGCCAGTTTCTTGTCTTGACACTGCCATCTTCTGTATCAAAATCAAGTCGGGGCAGTCCCAGACTTGTTAAACATGAAATGACTTCTTAAAATGTTAACCATTGGGTGTTGCTTTACTTTTGTTTTATTAATATAATAAGGCAGTGAATGCATACATGTGTGTATATATATACATGTATATGTATACATGACTGCACACAACACGGTGTCAGTGTGTACTGTGAAAAGCTATATAGCAAAGTATATGTGTGTGTGTGTATGTTTCCAGATGAAATCTCATGCTTACAGCAGTGATAGTCAAGCATGTCCCAGTGTAGTGTTCTCTTGCTTTCATGCAGAGGCTTGCCTTGCTCTTGTCGTAAACTTTAACTGATGTTAAATCTCGGGAGTTAAGAAATGTACAACTGATCTGTTTTAAAGTTACACTAAAACAGAAAAAAGAGCATGGAGCATAAAAGAAAACGATGTATTACTTTCATAAGCAAGGCCCTGGTAAATCGGGGCTGCAACGAAATCACTGTTTTAGTTTGTAAGAGCCTTAAGTTTTGTAATAGTTTCCTCCCCCCTTCTCTGCTGACTGCACTGCTATTCGGTCCAGTTGCCACCACCACTTATGTAATGTGACTTGATTGACCACTTTCAGAGAAAATAAAGGTACTTGTTTCCCTCTTAACAAATAAGTACAAGCTGTCCCCATGAGCAAGTTGGCCTCCCAAGGAACAATGAGGAGGCGAAATCACAGGCTGAGCTAGGAGAGAAAACAAGCATCCATTGTGTGGTGTTTTCAACTGTGCTTAGGAGGCTGTTAAGTTTCTACCAATTTCCATCCCTGAAAATAGACCTGAAAATAGACACATGGAATCACATTCTCCTGCAGAATAAAGGGTGCAGGAAGCATGGATGTAGCTTCCCTTTTTCCTCCATCCCATAGGATCTTTAGTTCAAGGCATACCCGGGGATGATGCTTCTGAATTTGTGGACTGGTGCACTCTTTAATTTCTGTTTTAGTACTTGCTGGCATGCTTGAGCAGCATGGTTTGTGCCACAGAGGAATGACTGATCAACTCTTAAAGTGCTTGTGCATGAGTAAAGTGGTCCAGAAGTACACCTAAACTGTATTAAGTTTCTTACTTGGCTTTATTTGCTGCTTACAAGGGGATCAAGGTAACTCTTTCACTCTTTTAATGTCACAAGATCACCTGCTAATGTTCTTTGCTAGTACTTAGTGAGTTTGTTGGTTTGCTTGAGAAATGGGTTAGCTTGTTCACCTCCAGCTTTGTTCTGTCTTATTGAGAGCTCAGATGTTCATGCTGCAATAGGTATTCTAGCTGTGTAGCAGTAAGTGCTCTAAATGTGCGTTTTGTCACTTGTTGCCTGTAATACCTTCCATAAAAAAACACAATTCCCAAAAAAGCAGCTCCCTCTAAGTTAAAGGAATTTCATTCTTCTGTAATTACTTCTTGCACAAATGAGAATTAATGGGAGTAAAAGCATAAGGACAAGAACAATGCAATTTTCACAGCGTTTATAATGGAGATTGTGTTCACATCTTTTTAAAATCTTCAACTGTGGAAATGCTCTCCAAATTGGAATGTGTATTTAAATAAATTGAGGGCCATTCACTCATAGAACCCCACTGTTGTTTATCTCCAGACCCTGCAATTGGAGTTTAAAGGCATGTGGTGAGGTGGGGTTTGTGTTGTTAACAGCAGCCATCAAGTGATGTTTTGGAGAAGCATTTAACCATAATATCTGGTTTTATCCTTTTCCCACCATCACTTCTACCCGAGACCTTTCCTAAGTGAAATGTGATCAGGATAAAGGATGTGGGCCAGATTTCCGCGGGCTAATGTCTCAAGTAATCCAGTGCAACCGCTATGGCCCTGTTCTGCTGCGGGCAGGGTTAGAATTAGCCCTCATGAACTTCTGTTAACAGAAAGGGAGACTCATTATGCTTAAATTAACACAGTGCTCATCTACAGTGGAGCAGGCCTTTGATTTTGTGAGGTCATGAACCTCCAGAGGCTGAGCTCCTGCTTCTCCTCTTGGGTCTGTGCCTCTTCTTTCTTCCTCAGAAGGATCGATGGTAGCAGCACAGGTTGTCAGTCTTTAAAGCCTGTTGCTCAGGTCAGATTTTGTTTCAGTATTTCACATTTATCTTTTTAGCTACTTCTAGCAACTATAATTATATAAAAGTGCTTGCTGGCCTCAGTCCCTGTTAACTTCCCATGGATGAATGACTTGTGCAGTTCAAAATCTAATCATTTCACCCTTAATATGGTTTTGGAGAAGGTTTTCCCAAAGTCATGTCAAGGTTTCATGATGGGGTTTCTCAGAAGCAGCAAGGGTCAAGTGCCAGCTGTAGAAAATCTTTTAGCTCATTTCTGAAAGCAATCATTTACTATCCTTTAGCATTCAAGGAATTCCCCATGGCTTTAAATCACAGGTTTTTAGAAAATGGCATAAAATGTTCTGCCCCTCATCCACAAAGTCAGCATTATTTCTGCTCTTTCCATCAACATGCATATGACTGAATTCAGTTTGTTGGTCAGCTCTAAAAACCCTAGGCATTAAGCAGATCGAGTTGCATTTGGCCATTTCTTGTTGCCGTACACAACACATACTGTGGTTTTGGAGGTTTTATTTTGCTTTCAAGCACATTGATTGTCCTATTTTGTACCTGTTTGTTGCAGGCCACCAGTTAGCAGAGCTGCTCCTCAACCCGAGAAACTGCAAAAGAACAATATCAGCAAAAAAAAGAAACTGGTTGAGGTCAGGCTTTATACTTTGGCATTTGCTTTAGAAGTGCTGGGGGAAATTCATCTCTGTTTTGAGCGCAGCTGAAGTCACGGATAGGTAGAAGTGAAGAGAAAGAGATTTCTAGGAAGTGCTTTCAAACATGGGGAGATGTGATAGACAGCAGCCTCTGTCAGGAAGAACCTCAAATTCAGAGTGTTAAAGTTTGCATGTAATAGAAAGCTCTCCAAACCCACCATCTGTCTCTCAATCTGAAGGCAGGTAGACCCGGAGCGCATGCGCATCCACAGCAGAGCCTGTACTCACTGCATAATCCCATGGGAAATACAGTCAGAAGCTGCATGTTCACACATGAAAAATCACATGCAGGGCTTTGCATGGTGAAATTTGCTTGTTTACTTTGGAACACAGCTTTTCCTCAAGGGGCCTTTTTCCATTCCCTCACTATATGCTGAACAAGGAATATCCTGTGTTCTATGTGGGCCGTTCACAACACTTGCTTGGGCTGCCACTGTCATTTGAATTATGCCAAGTAAGCTGTGATTATGTCTGGGACAGGTTCATTAGCTCTTGTCTTCTGGGCTACAACTTTAACAACTACCCATTTACCACTGTTTTTCTGGTGGAAGTTTCCTCTGCAGTTGCTTATTGCATGCTGAAATTACACCTCCAATTAACATGTTAATTGTAAAGTTACTTATAGGCCTTTAAGGTCAAAATTTGGTCTGTTGAAACTTGGTAGTTTGAGAGAATGATTTTTGAAGAGTCTTAAAGTAGAATTAAAGACACTTGCAAAGATCTGATGCCCTGTGTAGGTAGCAAACTGTGATGGGAAGATTAATAGGTTTGAATCTCTTTTGTAAGTTATATATATTTTGAAGGGAAATTTACAGCAGCCAGATGAGTTATTAAAGAAATAGTAATATAAATGCAGTGCCTTAGTTGACCGTTAAAGCATTGTATATAGTCTGTGAGAATGTCATGCCCCAGTAAATGAATAAATGAACAGGGTTAACTGAGAAACTATAGCTTAATTATCATTTCACCTCTACAAGGTATTTGTAGCTCGTGTGATTACTTCAGAGCCATGGTTATATGAGCCAAACTCGGTGATCTCTTGTTCTTTCTTTCATTTCCCTCTTCCTCTTTCCTTTTGTTTTACTTGACCAGGAGCTGGCTTTAGACCATGTTTTTGGATACAGAGGATTCGACTGTCGCAACAACCTCCATTACCTGAATGATGGTGCTGATATTATTTTCCACACAGCTGCAGCAGGCATAGTCCAAAATCTTTCTACTGGTAATTCAACTTCAAACAATACTTTGAGATGGAAAATGCTTTACGAGTCAAATATTTCTAATTGAAAGCCCGTTGCCTTCAGAAGGGGCAGGGGCAGAGGCAGGAAAGCTGTCACATCTGGTGACCTTTAGGGACTCTGGTCCATTTGGGCCCTTGCCCATGGGAGGATAGTGCAAAGCTCAGACTTCACAGGGCTTTGCTCTCCACTTTGCTTTGGTTTACTGGTGAACTGGGACCCTGCACTTGCCACTTTGGCTTTTCCTTGCAGCTACAGGTTGCTTCAGGATGATTCTAGTGCTGATTTCTGGTTCCCTGAACATAGCTACTTTACCAAATATTGATTTTCTATATATATATACATGTGTTAATGGTTATGTTCATAGTGCATTTGTTAGTGTTGCCTGGGAGAGAGAGCAGAGCAGCTGCTGAGGTGGTTCCATCCCCATCCATCCCTGGAAAGCCCAGCATGAGTGTACCAACAGGCTGAGTATTCTGTGCTTCAGTGGTGGCTTTTCTTTCAATGCTCTTGTGATTAAAACCATGTTTGAATTTCATTAGGTAGTCAGAGTTTCTACCTGGAGCATACTGATGACATCCTCTGCCTAACTGTGAATCAGCACCCAAAGTATAAAAACATTGTGGCTACCAGCCAGATCGGTAGGTGACTCTCTATATAGTAATGTTAATAAATCAGGGGCACTGATTTATTTTGGGCTTTTCTGTGTTGGAGTTTTACCAGGACACGCCAGTTCGACTGTCCTCAATCTTTGTCTTTGATTTTTAAAGACATAATCAAGCTTCAGGATTTTCCTATGATTTCGATTTCATCTGTGGTTGGGAGTGACTGGATTTTAGGGTTAATTGTAGCATGATCGTATTTCAGAGAGCAAACTTTGATAAACTGCACTAAATCATCTTGCTAATCTGTAGTCATATGATTTATAGATTTCCCTTTCTTTCCTGTATCCAAGGCAGTGTTTAGCAGTAAAATGCTTAGCAGTGACAATAAAGCAATCAAAATTTCCTATGCAGAAGTACAGAAGCTATACAGAAAAGGAAAGAAAAAGAGTGGAATCTCAACAGAAGTTCTGGTACATGTAAGGGGCCAGTTGTGCGACACTATGTATTTATATGTTTAGTATTTACACAAAGAGCCCTCTTACATTCCCTAGCACCTTTTGCAGGAGTAAACATTGTGTGGAAAATGCAGGATATTTGTCCCAAGCCTTCCAAAGGATCTGTTGCCTTTCGCTTAAACCCGCTTAATATCATTAACGGCATGCAAAAGAAAGGTGTCATTTGAATTCATCTCATCACAGAAGGAGGCTCGAGTCTGTAACTTCTGTAGTGAGTAACCTTACAGGGGGCAGAAAAACAGCGTCTTGACAAACCAGCTTTGCCAGCTGCCCCCAGGGCTGTCACTTCAACCTGGATGTTGAGTGAACACAAAAATCTGTGTCTTGTCAGAGCTTCTGGTCAAAATACTGGGTTAAAAATACAGGGGAGAGGTGGCTGTCAGAGCCCCCTTTGTAGTCCGTAAGAGCCCATGAAATCAGCGGTTCTGATTAGGGTTGAGGCTCTGTATGACCACGGATGCATTCCACTTTGAAATGTAATAGTTTGTGAAAGCTGCATGTCTTTAACTTTTCTTTGAAAACTCTCAGTACTAAATATTGTTGCAATATTTGTGTATAAAAACCAATATACCCAAAGAAGTTCAACAATATTCCTGCTTATTTGCTTTGTTAATTTAATCCATACCCATTTCCAATCTTTTAGTTTTGTTTTTCCTTCTGGTGCTGATGCTGCACTTCAGCATTAGAAACATGACTTACTTCACCTATTGTTTTCCCTTGGTGCTTCCTCATTTGCCATTGCTCTCACAATGCAGGTGATATGACAGAATTCCCAGGTAAGGCTGATTTGTTTGTGGATTTTAGTCCCGCAGAGTTCTGTTAAAGTCTCATGTTTCCTCATTGTATCTGTGTGAACCGCGGATACAAATGAAACCTCCACAGTTTCTTTTGCATGAGGCTCTTCATGAGTGTTCTGTTGTTCTTTTAGAACTTGTCTTACTTCATGAAATCAATGATTTCCCCTGTGTTTTGCAAGCTATTATGGGTAATTTTTGGTTTGGGTAGCGTTAATCTTTAAAACAACCCCCCCCCCCCAACTTCCAAGTGTCTGTTTAGGTTAAATGTCCTTGAAAAATGCCTCTTTTGCACTGAAGCTTTCCAAATGCTGAATTAATTCTCTTTGAACACATCTTTTTGCATGTAGGTACAACTCCCACTATTCATATATGGGATGCTATGAGTAAGCAAACGATTTCAATGCTGCGTTGCTTCCATACCAAAGGGGTCAACTATGTTAACTTCAGCGCAACTGGCAAACTTCTGGTTTCTGTGGGAGTTGATCCAGAGCACACCATCACAGTGTGGAGGTGGCAAGAAGGTAACTCTGGAAGAACCATCTTCCTTTGGCCTGGCAGAACTGTGTACAGTTATTTGCTTGTCCTTTCAAGTCTTTGGGATAGATGGGTATTCCAGAGAACGGATTACTCTGAGTATCACAGCTCCTTAAGTCACAAAACCAGTTAAAGGAGATGGCAAAGGGATAGATAATACGAACAAGAAAATCAGTTTTAAATTTCGATTAGAAATAAAAGTTAAGGAAATAATATTGTTTCAGATAAAATTCTGGAAAATTAAGGAAATTATTTTCTTCTTCCTAAAATACTTCAACTTGAAATTCTACACTGTACGTAGGCCTTGGGAATTCCAAAAAGGAATTAGCATCTTTGGAAATGGGGGAGATGAGAGGGAAAATGTCCCAACTGCGTCCCTGTGCACTTCACCAGAAGGCAACTCGTTGATGATATTCAGAATTTCTGTGGTGTAATTTCACTGATGAAGGTGACAAATTCTGCTGTGAAGACCTAAATCTGAGCTTCCTAAAACGATCGCCACATCCAGGGACCTTACAGGTTGCATGAATCTTTGATGCACTATGTGGGGATCTGCTTAGCTTTCAGCATCTGGGACACAGTCCTCTAGTCCAGTCCCAGGTCAATTGATGTTATAAAATCGTATCAGAGCTTATCTTTGCAGGTAAATCTAACTTTATTTCTATCCTTTAATTAAAACAGGGGCTAAAGTTGCCAGCAGGGGAGGACACCTGGAGAGGATATTCGTGGTAGAGTTCCGCCCAGACTCAGACACTCAGTTTGTGTCTGTTGGGGTAAAACACATGAAGTTCTGGACATTAGCTGGCAGTGCTTTGCTTTATAAGAAAGGAGTCATTGGTTCCATGGAAGATGCCAAAATGCAAACCATGCTTTCTGTGGCCTTTGGAGCAGTGAGTTCAAGTGACTTGCTACAGACTTTAATCATACATTGTTATTGAAACTGCAAGTGTCAGTTTGCTGTGTTGGAATCTTGTGCCGCACACACCGTGCAAGACCATCGAGCTCTTGCTTCTTGCATTTCAAACTTGTACACCTTTGCATCCTCATGGAAGTTTTCTAAGCAGGGGCTGGTTTCTCTGTCAGTGAATGGTTTTTATTGATGCCTGTGCTCACCTGCAGCATCAGCTGCCATGGCTTTTCTGTCTTTGCGAGTTGTGTAGTGCTTCACTAGCTAACTTAGAAGAATGTGATGCTATTTTGTGGGTAGGCTCTGCTACCTTTTTTTCTGCTAACACTATTTGGTACAATACGTGCCAGCGATCCCACTAATGGTGCCAGTATATTCTGCTCTCCGGTATGATCATTAAGGAGCCTTGCACTGTGCTTCAGATTTCATTGTTAGTGAGAACAGGACACATTAACAGGGGAAAAGCAGCTTTACCATGAGCCTAACTGAGCTCTGAAATAGCTTCTGCTTCATTCAGAAACCCTACAGAAATTACCTTTGCCCAGGTTGGCATAAATTACGCAAATCACCGACTCAAAGAAACCCCTTACTCCTATTTACCCACCCTGCTAATGTGTGAAATGCAGGACTATAAAACTAGCCTCCCAGACCCTCATCTTTATGCCCAAACAAGTGACTGTGTAGTCAAAAAATGCTTAATACCAAACATTTATTTCTCTTCAGTGGAATTATTCCAGTACAAAATAGGAGTAATGTAATGGACGCTGAAGACCCCAAAAGTGATTTTAAATAAGAAGCAGAATATAATGTCAGAACAAATTGCTCGTCTGTACTTTTCAAAACCAGCAGATGAACTCAACTTGATCCGAATATGTCATCCTTCCAGGGTGCTTTTTTCTTCCTCAAGTATGTGTGATTGAATCTCACTGGCTTCCTTCTATGAGGAGTTATGCCATTGGTGTGGTGCATAAAGCAGGTACCAGGTTGGGTTAGTTCTGCAGTTAAGTTTATACACTTCATTTTCAGCGTCTGGAAGATCCTGCTTGCCAGTCACCTGTACTGGGATGCTCCCTGACACATACTCAAGGGAGAAAGCAGCATCACTTAGATGCTTTGTTGAAAGTGGTAACCTGCTGTCCGTCTCAGCAGTGGGGCCATGGCTGTACACAGCAAAAGAAGCACATGTATCTGAAAGACCGAGGTAGATGCATGAGGTGAATGTGTTCCACACACGATTTAGAACATCCCAAAGAAACACCCTTGGAGTGCAGTCATTAAACTCATTCTCGCAATGCAGATGGTTTTAATTCCTACAGTCATTGCATGGTTGACTTCTCTCATGAAATTCAGAAACTAAAAGAGTTTTAACAGAAGCTGAACGAAACAGCTGAGGTATTTATTGTAACAGAGATTGTTGCTTTTTGTTGCAGAATAACCTTACATTTACTGGTGCCATAAATGGAGATGTCTACGTGTGGAAGGACCATTTCCTGGTCAGGCTTGTGGCAAAAGCTCACACAGGACCAGTGTTCACAATGTACACGACCCTTCGAGATGGACTCATTGTTACAGGAGGGAAGGAGAGACCGTAAGACATAAAACCTTCCTACAGTGCACAGCTTTTCTCTCTCTCATTTTGTTTTTTGTTTATCCAATACCCCAGGCATACACAAGGCTTCCCAGAGAGAAATGGCATCTCTACTGTGGCAGCTTCTATCTAAACTTGATGTAATGCGCACAGGTATCTTAGTTAGTAAAGGATTAGTAAGTAGGATACTCAAGGGTCACCGTAATGCAAAGGATGTACTGACCCTCAAGCTAGCAATGGACAGGACCAGCACATAAGCTCCCTCCAGCCTGGCAGAAGTGGGTTTGCCTTAGTTTTTTAGTTCTGGCAAATTACAGACAACCTCTCCCAGTGGAGATGCTGATGAGTCAATTCTTTCATTTACTTGAAGTAACAAAATTGCCAAGCTTGTCTTGGCAACAGGGATTTGAGATTAAGTGACAAGAGAACAATTTGGGGTTTGCAAGTTAGATACTGTTCAAAACACGAAGTGTGATGGCATTTACTTATTTACTTTCTATTACACAATAGTGAGGTGTCTTTATGGAGTCATAGAATCATGGAATGGTTTGGGTTGGAAGGGACCTTAAATCTCCTCCAGCTCCAACCCCTGCCACGGGCAGGGACACCTTCCATGGAGCAGTTGCTCCAAGCACCTGTGTCCAACCTGGCCTTGAGCACTGCAGGGATGGGGCAGCCACAGCTTCTCTGGGCACCCTGT
>JANRGW010003801.1:13144-78872 GCA_024733675.1 Psilopsiagon aymara | reverse complement strand
GTTCAGCCTGGAGAAGAGAAGGCTGCATGGAGACCTCATAGCAGCCTTCCAGTATCTGAAGGGGGCCTATAGGGACGATGGGGCGGGACTCCTCATTAGGGACTGTAGTGATAGGAGAAGCTGTAATGGGTTCAAACTTAAATGGGGGAAGTTCAGACTGGATATAAGGAGGAAATTCTTTACTGTAAGGGTGGTGAGGCACTGGAATGGGTTGCCCAAGGAAATTGTGAATGCTCCATCCCTGACAGTGTTCAAGGCCAGGTTGGACAGAGCCTTGGGTGACATGGTTTAATGGGAGATGTCCCTGCCCATGGCAGAGAGTCTGGAACTTGATGATCTTAAGGTCCTTTCCAACCCTAACTATTCTATACAGCTTATTTCCAAAGGCTTAATCTGTTTCTCTCCCCCAAGGAAAATAGCCTGTCAGTAGGTATTTGGCTAAGGCGAACTATGGAGAGTGGACCAAATAGACTCTCTAAACTGCTGTTTCATCCAGAGCATGTTTACAAAGTCCTTGCAAACTTGCACCTCTCTCTACACACTTGTGATGCTCACAGTGAAAATGGTAGCACATATGCACATTTAATGACAGGCTGAAACAGGATGCAGCAGGCAGCAATGACTTGCGTATTATACAGTTCCAGCAACTAAACTAGGATTCTGCCGAGATCTGCTGATCAGGATCAGTGCCACAGATGGTCAAAGGAGAAAAGATTTCAACATAAAATCTGACAGCTGATGTCATTTGTTTAAATATCAGAACAGAATATATGGGAATGCAACTTCATTCCCCTGTGCTCTTCCAGTTTAAATCTGGATTACTGTATTGAACCAAATGCAGCCCTCTCCAAACATGAAAAGAGTGAGTAAATTAGAATCCAGCCCCTGAAATTCAAAGTATTTGTGAAGAATTGTCAATTATTGCTACTATCAGTCTGAGTGCTGTAACAACTTGTACAAACCACAGAAAGGAAAACAAAGAACTACTCACATAGATGATCCTCTTGTCAAACTATGTATGTGAATGTGCCTGAGATTCTGCTTGTATACCTTTGTAATACATGGACTTAATATCTTAAGAATATAACTCCTTCAAATTCCTTAATTTTTAAGGTTTTATTTTCCATGTTTTCTTTTAAGAATGGGATGCTTTAGTAACAATATAGGCAGGCAAATGCTTCTTTAAGCATGAAACTGTGCTCCAAAGAGGAATTAAAATATGGGATTTACAGAGTATGCTTTCTAATATATCAACAGAGCAAGAAACAAACAAACAAAAAAAAAACAACAAACAAAAACCAAACAAATGTTGGTATTTTCAAATACTTCTACTGGTGTGCTTTAAGAGCAGGGCAGCCACACTTTGTGCCTCACTAACCTCAAGAACCAGATGCAATTGCATGCAAACATATGGAAGCAAGACAAAAAGGATTTGGCTATGGCACAGATAAGCAAACCCTAAAACTGTTCAAGCATTTTTCATCAGTATTTATTGCAATGATAATATTTAAAGTCCATCAAAGGCAGGCATAACCACTGGGCAGTGAGCTAGCAATACTCAAAAGTGCTATTTACTGAAATCAGGACTATAGAGGCCAAGCTTGACAGGAAGTATATGTAAAAAGGTGTATAAAGCCAGCTGCATTCCTAATTTGAGATACATAAATCATGCCAAACTCTAATATATTTTATATCATGTATGTGATTTAGTAGTTTAGTTGTATTTTCCTTGATTTCATTTTTTTAAGTCTCCAACTACTAACAATTTATCAATCACTGCATCACATACCTATCTGACCTGCATCTATGTGCTCTAAAGATTTAGCATGGAACTGTTTAAACATCCATTAACCTACTCCTTATCTATTTGTCTTTATGGGAAACCAGACACACAAAAGGATATCTCACAATCTTCCAGAAGATCAAATATGCATTTTACAGCACCAGGCTTGGCCAAGGATGCCATGCACCCTTACCAATTTCTTGGAGGGTTTTGATAGTTCAGGTGGATGATCTCAGCTGTTGGAAAGGCACCACTGACAGTGACATCACTACACCATTGCAGCACTGTTTTCTAAATAGTGCTCCATGCATTTATGCTCTCACCTACACGTGTTGCTGGTGACTTCAGTGATCAGCAGGTGTGGTGGCAGGCATGAGAAGAATCTGTCTTCCTGCAACCTGACACAGACCCCAACACTAAGGACATCCCCTGAAGAGGAAAAAGGAAAATCCTTCCTCTCTGCAGGATTTACCTCAGTTAACAGCTTCAGAATTATTTATACACTGCAGCCCTGGGTTAGTGCATTGAAGTAATGTTGGGAGGTAGTTATAATACTTTAGGTAAACGAAAAAGCACTATAGCCAGGATCCTATTCCTTACCAAGCTGCTCAGTGAAACCTCTCCCCTTTTCAATTAAAAAAATTTCAGTTAAAAAAATTTCTTCATTGCCCCTAATTCACTGCAGGCTTTGACAATAAACTGATTTATTTGCTTTTTAGACCTGTTAAACCATGTATCCATCAAAGTCAAGAGAGAAGGAGATCCAGTCTGTCCTCTCTTGCACAGAGAGGACTGTTTATTTAACTGCATTCATCCACACTTGGATAGTCCTTCTGAAAGCAATGGGTGATGTCACTGTGAGTCTAATTTGACCTGCAAAACCTTAAATACTGGTGATAATATGCAAGAAGGAAAGAAGCCAGCTGGAGCTAGAAGCAGTGGCACTTAGAAAGAAACATCTTTGCACCAGCAAAATGGACATATTTGATGTGAGAAATCAGTGAGAAACAAACACTGAAGCACCTGATGTTGCTCTGACAGTCCTTTTTTTGTTAGGGCGAATTATACTTAAATTAAAGGGGGGGTGGGAGGAGTGGGAAGAGGAGGGGGAGGATCACATATTTTCTTGCATGGGAATAATGTAAATCTGAAACCAAAGGGGTTGTTGTAACCCCTGAATAGCCACAGCTGGAAGACAGACTGGGGTGAACTGAACAGCAGAGCATACAAGACAGAGGGAAGAAAAGTGGTAAAAGATTTCAGTTTTAGCCAGAATTCAGTTTGGCAAAATTTCTCATTCAATTTTGTTAAATCGTATGCTTGAATAAGTTATTCACCCAGGCCAGTAACATCTGTTCAGGAAAGGGGCCAACTCTAAAATGTGCTTTTTCATCCCACAAAACAAAGCATAATCTAGGCTATAAATACACATGGTTTTACTATGCTGGATAAAGTATCATATGAAATTAAAAAAAAAAAAAAAGAAAAAAATCTTTAGTTTAGGACATTTTTGGTTCAGAGATGTTACTCATCTCGTCTTGGATCCCGTACATGTTGAGGAGTCCTACTGCTTTCAGTGGGGTACTCAGGACTACAGGGAGTTTCCCTGAGTAAGCACAATCAGACTTGGAGATATTCTTGCCCCTTTTCATATTCAGAACCACCCTGGTCCACTCTCCACTGATATATTTTTCATGTCATGTATAGTAAGAGTTGTCTAGTCTCTCTGACACATCATCTCAGCCAAAAATCATTCCCAATACGTCATTGTCTTGTGAAACTAATGTCAAACTTTGAAATAATTCAAAGCAAACAGAAAACAAAGTATTTCCCACTGTGGATTTTGTTTGAGGTGCTCAATGAGGTCAGTCTATTTTAAAGAGACACTTTCAAGCAGGCACATGCACACACCAAAGACAAAGACAACTGTACCTCTAAAAAATATGTTTAAGTGATAGATGACTGTCAGCTTTGCAAAAGCTGGCCATGCAGTGGCTTGATAGCACAGAATGAAAGCAATTTACAAGTGCAAGTCTGTTTCTTTTGGCAGCAGGACTTGCTAATGGATTCATCATTTTCTGTGAAGCATGAGCATCAAACAAAAAAAACATTTAGGGCTCTATTCATCTGAGTTTCCGGCCCTACACTTGCCAGCCATGAAGGCTCTATGGCTTAGTGCTCCAGAGCTCAAATCTGATATATGCATCCCAAGTTCAGAAATGAAGGCCCCACAAGGCGTGGAAATCTGTGTGGCAATCCTTGTCCTCCCTGCCAGTGCACTCAATCTGCAATGGTGCAGAGGTCTGATGTACTGCCTCCCCAGCACTGACACAATCATTAGTGTAGCCACTGACCCCCTTTTTCCTATTGACCCATCCTGTAACAAATTCTTACGTGACAGCTGACTGATGGCAACAAATCTTACAGTTGGTCAGCCACAGAAATATATCCACCAGTTAAGAATAAAATTGCTAGAGAATAAATTGCAATGAGCAACAGGTAACTGGAAGATCACCTAAGGATGAGACTTCCAGCAAGCAGGAGATTTTACCAGAGAAAAAGGAAGAGTAAAAAGAGTAATTAAAAAGAGATTTGGCTTCCAGGGAAAAGGCTTATTAGTGAAGAGGCCATTAAATACATTTGCACATTACTGTGCACATATCCAAGAATGGGGTAAAAAACCAGCTAAACAGATCATGCGTTTGATACACTTCATCCACTTCAAGGCAAGAAGCACCTTCATCTTCTGCCTTTTTTAAAATGTCTGAAGAGAAACAAGGTGAAACTCTGACAGCTTGTCTTTACTATTTATTGTTTGTAGGGCACTCACATGGTGTCTAATGTGCTTCAGATGTGTATTTTCTTTTTAATGTGTTAGAAATGGCAAGATGGGAATTTTTCCAATGGAAGGATGGAAAAAAGAGAAAGGGCCTTACTGGAAATCACTTCACCATTTACTAGCAAAATACTTTACTGTACAACAGCAATAGTTCATGGCAGGGGCTAAAAATTACAGCATTACACTGAAACATGTCATTAGGGTTGGCTTGTTGCTGTCATTTTTTCTTTTAAAAAACTAACTGTCTACAGAACAATTTATAAGAGATTACAGACACCCAAAATATTACTTTAACTCTACAGAATCATATTTTAGATGTCTTATTTCACTGATAGTTTCAACAAGGAATGCACAGAATGATCAAACTACATATAGGTAGCAGCAATTATTGGTACATTTCAGATGAACACAGCATGAAGGATAAGTCTAAAGAAAGATTGAGACCCAAATACTAAGGGAAGGAAAAAAAAAAAAAAGATGGAGAAAAAAAGCCTGAAAAGGGGGAAAGGACTAGCTGTCTGCAGGAAGCTTGTATTCTTATGTGAGGTGTGAGTGACCCAGTGTAGGCTGGAATGTTATCTCTATGTGATCTGCAGAATTTCTCTCTTAACTGCAGCAACTGAAGAAAAGTGAATTAAAGTCTTAAAGAGAAAAATCAATAAATGAAAAGAAAGTGAAACATCGCAGAAGACCCTTTCAACGGCTTTATAAAAAAGCCACTCAAATGATCATGGGGAGCAACCCAAAATTTCAGAAATACCTTGTAAAAATAAACAAACCAAAAAAGACAATATTTTCCCCTTTGTTTGAACTATCTTTGTCAGTGGGTCTCTATTGCATCAGTAGAGCTGACTGACTAGGTCGTGATGGGCTTTAGTTGCTTCTGGCCCCAAAGTTCTGCTTGTTCTTCCTTTAGCATCTTGAGTTTTACCCCAGCTTATTTGCTGATATAGATAATATTTAGCCCCAAACTCCAGCAGAAATGACGAAGGGAAAATAACTGGTTCCTTACAGCCTTGTCAAACAATAAAGGTCAGTGGAAAGGTTTACTCCAGCCACCCTTTCCTGCATTCAGCTTTATCTTTAATAGACAAGTTCTGCTCTCTGTGCATGTAACAGTCGCCCTCTAATAAACCTTTGTAGGATCCTTTGGTTTGAGCTGCACTGAGCCCTGCTGTTCAGGCTCTTGCTATAAATCTGTAGCCCCTAAATAGAGCACCTCTCTTCTGAGAGACAAGGCTTTGTATACCTGCTGTCTGCAGCCAGCTGGAGTATTTCCCTTTTCCCTCCAGATTTGTCTTAACCTTTTCCCCACCAGCTGCATGAAATGTAATATATCTTTCATTAAAGCATGGAGAATAGTTTTTTTCTTAATCACTAGGAATTTGCCATTTGTTTTCTGCTGGCAGTGAAGGTCCTTTTCCAAACTCAAGGCATATGATGAAAACCTTAGAAGATCTGAGGTTCACCATAGTGGTTACAACCACAGTAATCAAAATAAATAGAGCAGTAGTTCACATGTTCCCAGCTCTCATCCTGGCTTGTAACTTCAAGAAAGGCAAACCTTTCAAGGACTGATCATTTTGCAAGCCTTCAAATGAAAAAAATCAATGGTCATTACAGTACCAGTAAGTGTAGCCATTAAAATTACCTTCTACTTCATCCTGCCTGCCAAAACACCGACAAAGACCAAGGAGCCCATACCTGACACAACAACTAACTTTAGACAAACTAAATATGTACATGAGCATTTGAGAATGGCTGCCAAAACAAGGGCATGTTTTATTAAAATCTAGAGAACGGATTTTGAACTCTAATTTCCAGAGTTGTGAATTACTTAATACAGTGAAAAAAAAGGGTTTGTTTAGAGAATTAATTAGCACCTTTGGCCAAAGTGCTGACCTTTTATCTGGGGGCCATAAATTACAACTAGCTGCCTCAGCAGGGGTGGGAAAAAGTAATTTTTCCAGAAATTAGACCAGTTTTGTTTGCTGTTTTCGTTTCCAAATTAGTTTATCAAACTGTTATTGAGGCTTTAAAAAAATAGTAATGAGTAACAGAGAAAACTGAGATACAAACTACTCAAAAACCTGGAACTACCTCTGCTTGCCATTTAGAGGAAGAAAAGAAAAAGTGCCTGAGAATCTTTAACTGAAGAAAGGCTTTGTTTTTAAACAGAGCAAAAGAATTCATGATATTGCTTCTGAGCAATAATCTACAGAGGTATCTCTTCCTGAGAAACTTACTTACAAAATAAGCAGATTTATAATAAGGTCTATTGTGTATCACTGGAATAATTCCTGTCTATTCAAGAGCACCAGAATAACAACACAGATCCACAAACCCCCGCTTATGCCTACAGGCAATTACCTCATCACACATCCTCCATGCTGGGACTTACCTCACTTTTATGCCCATTTCTAGCATAAGTGAAGTAACTTTTCACTTACTGCCCAAGGTCATACATCTGGTAAATGATTCAAGAATAGAATATGACTCCCAGTGCCGCTCAATAACCCCTCAATGCATGATAATAGAAACCTCCTTGAACAAAAAAGAAATGCAAGAGAGAGAAATGAGAAAGATGATTTTTTAGAAAAAGGCTGTGCTAAGTGTGTCTCATGTGGCTTTTCAAAACCAACTGGTTAAATATACAAATACTCCTGTTCAAATTTCATTACTTTACAAAGTTCAGGGGTCAAAAGCAGGCCAAATATGAATCACGGGTCCCCAAATTTTTATCAAATGCTTACATTGCCAGGTGCTGAAAAACACTGGATGTTGGCTTTTTCTAAATTTTTTCTTTTGGAATCTCTAGCACATCAGTATCATAACTGAGTCAGCTGTATTTTAATAATGAAAGACAGAAACATTCATTTGTATGTTACAAATGGGTGTATTATTTAATAGTGTTACCCACATTCTTTAAGGTTTTGCCCGGAAATAAAGACATGTTCCCTAAGTTCAATTACTGTTTAGTTTACCTGTAACATATACTGACATCGGTCATGGGCAAATCTCATTTTTTTCCCAAATTGACATTAAGGTATTTGAAGGTCACTGGAAAAAAAAAAAAAAAAACAACAAAACAGTTATCATTGAGACACACGTGTTCCTTGGACCTCAACTGCAGGTGCAGTCATTTCATGAGTTACCAAAGTAAATGTAAGCAGAATTTTTTTTCATTAATCCAACAACTTTACTGACCAACAACCTCTAAAGAAGAACGCCAAGATTTGATAGAATTGCAAATAAAGAGAGAAAGTCTACAAGATGCTGAGCAAAAAATTTCAAGATTTTGTTAGTATTTGATATGTCTTGCAGGTGGGAATGCTGCTAGCACCTGGTATGGGAAACAAACATCTATAAGTAAAAGAGAAGACTGTATGTGGGCAGACTGTGTTGACAGGAACACTACGGTATTTTGTAGAGATGGGTACTGAATGTTGGACAGCAGACAACTGATGATGCATCATGTAGATGGAGGCAATGTCTTAATTACCCATTTTGCTTCAGACATTGTTAATATTTGTTTGCTGGGAAAAATAAATGTTAATTAGGAACTGTCTCATGGCTGGTTGCCATAATTGCATGCCTAATGGCTGATTGACTGGGTGACAGCATCTCACCCCAGGACTGTTGTGTCACATAACCAAGCTGAAGGCTTTGTGGGGTTGCTGACAAGTTATTTCTCCTTCCCTTAAATGCTTTGTTAAACACCTAAGGAATAAGCCACCCCAGTTAAAATCAAGCGGCAGACATGAGGCATGTCTGGTAGAAAGATTTCTCTGGTACTTGCATTTCTCCCATGCTAGCAAGAAGAAGAGTGCAAGTTATTGCTAGGAAATAAAAAATTTAGTATCGATAATATTCAAACAAGTTAAGCAGGTTTTAATGTGATCATTACATATGTCATGACAACTTAAGAGCAAAGCAGTCACCACATAATGTGTTATATCAGAGAATCAAGGTGGCTGCTAGATACTGGGCATGGAAGAGCTGCCACATAGAGAAACACAGCTACTAATGATCCAATATTGGGTTTCAGGCTGAGCTAGTACCTGGCCATAAATTAATAAAAATAAAAAGATTTTTAACTCAGCTATGTTTTCCCACTGTGAACATTCAAATTTTTACGTTGGAAGGTATACATATTGCATTTATCAGTACAAAGCAGGTAAAATATTAATAATTTTAGACTGAAAATCAGGAGACTTCTCAAGAAAGAGATAGCTTCCTAGTGCAAATACTGGAAAGAATGAGCCTAATAAGTTTAAACTGGATATTGATACATTTACTAGTTTTCCTTTTAAAATTAGAAATTTTTCACTGAAAAGCAGTCGTGGGGTTTTTTCCTATGACAAGTTTTTCTTTCTAGTTTTTAGAGTGAAATGCAGCAGCTGGCTGCCCTGTTTGATGGCACCCACAGCAGCCCAGCAAATCCCTGTGAGCCAAGGGAGAGGTCAGTCACCAGTGAAGAGAACAGAAACCAAGAAAGACCAGTTGCACAAGAGGGAGCAAGAGCAGTCCTGAAAGTCCCAGCTCAACCCCAGGATATCACAGCTGGCTGGCTGGAGGGGAGCCTCACCAATCTGTCCTCGATCTTGGTCTTGTTTGTCAGGCATGACACTGGAACTGGGACTTCTCCGTGTTTTGACAAATATGTGTCTTCTGCTGAAGTAATGTGCTATCAAAATATTCCCTCCCAACTGCAAAAAAGGCACTCTGCAGAGATTTTGGAGTGGTGGAAAATGGGAGGGTGGTGAGAAAATGTGAATGGCTGGCCCGTATGGAAAGGGAGAGAAAGGGAAACCAGTTGACACATGAGAAGCAAATAGGAGAGCAACACCTGGGAAAACAATTCAACAGCTGATGCAATGGGAATCAGAGAGGGAAGGTTCCTCTTTTCTTACATGGTGCTTTGATTCTTGAGTGCTCCGTTTAGCAACTGAGGGCTGCAGTATGTTGGCTTTGCATATGCTCTACGCAAAGGATTGGAAGATCCTATCCCAGTGGGGTAACCACAGTGAAACTGAATTTACAGTCCACAGCAGCTCCTACAGCCATGCCCAAAACAAATCTCCCCTTTTAATAGTCGCATTTAACCGAGACCTCAAGAGCACCACCACTTCAGAATCCCAGCACTAGTTTGCCTCAGCTGTCTTTGATCACTAGCTGTCTCAGCTCAGCATCCTCAGGGCATCTTTCCAGTGAATTACCCTTACTAGATCCCACCACCTGGACAGAAGTAAGAATACAACTTAAATTACATTATAGAGATACATTATAGAGAGATACATTATAGAGAGATCTCGTGACTCAATGACAGTCTCCTCCTGCTTTCTGATAGGAGAAATAACACTTGCTGTGAAAGACAGAACTAGCAGAGATAAAGGACTGGTGTCACACGCAACCTGCTCAGTTGTCTTTTGAATAATGAAACATGAGCACAAGCATTGCACTGTCAATTGGTTGAGCTAGAGATGGAGTCTTACTTTGCCCTGCCAGAGCAGAGAGCTCTGCCTGAGCTAAGCAAGGTGAACACAGCCCTCTAAGTAGCCCAGCCACTCAACATTAGTGAAACCCTTGGTTTCTAAACACTGAGCTGCACCAAATTTGAATGCCCTACTGATGACTGAATTGGTTGGGAATACAACTGAAGAGCAAGCTGCATACCCAGCAAGGTATTGTGGGTAATTAGAGATTAATTACAATCCCATAGTTTGTATCATGGTTCAGGGTCAGCACAGGGTCAGTGAACATGGCAAACTTAGAGAGCTGTGACTAGACGGATGACACCAGCTTGGAGTGGCTCTGCAAAGTGAAGCGTATGAAAATGAGGAGCCAGTGAGGCTGGGGAGTGGACTCACAGCCAGGGTGCTGGCAACAGCAGTGGCACTGAGCTGTGGGGCCTTGAGGCACCAAGAAAATGCTAACAAGCAGCAGAGAGATTACAGCTGCTCCAACTATCCAACTGCAACCCTGACTTTTCCAATTAACCTTTTCCAGGCTTTCTAAGATTTGGGAAATCTGGGGCACTGTCTTGTTGTCAAAGCAATCTTTTAAAGAATGAAAAGTGGTGAGGAAAACTGCCAAATTAAAAAAAGACAGAAGAGGGGAGCAGGGGGAGAGAGAGAGTGACGGGGGAAAGAAGCTTCTGCTATTTAATATGGCTATTACATTTTTATTTAAGGTTAAAGAAAAAAAAAGTTCCATCAAACTGTAGTGAATTTTTCAGGAGATGGAATTCATAAGAATTGTGGAATATATGCTTGCAGTGCAAAGCCCATTTATCATTAAAGGCCTTCCCCTAACATTGCCAAGAACAATTTGTCATATTTTTATCAACAATCAAGATATGCAAATAGCCTAACACAGCTGAAAAGGCAAATTCATAACCCCAATGTGCAAAATAGACAAGTGATAATGTAGTAAGTGGAAGATACAGAACAGAAAAATTTGCTGAAGAGAGGAATAAATCAATATAAAACTCCCAAGTGGTCATTTTTGGCAGTTAATTATTTGCAGGAAGTTTTTCTCTTTTAAATAAACCTTTTTTTTAAGAGCATTAGACTAAAAAGCTAGCTTGTGGCATTCAGAGGAGGGTGAAGAGGAGACTAGTTCTTGCAAGGGACAGCTGGTATGTAGAGGATATACCCGTTCTCTTGTGTGCCCCCAGCCATATCCGCAGGTGGCTACTGCCACTGTGCCTTACTGAATGAGGATCTGTGTAAATTCCCAAACATATGAACATCAGTTCCTTTCTGTACAACAAGGGAGTATTTTCCCTTCTGCCTCGATTTGATTTCCAGAGGCATCTGTGCATTTGTCCAATTCCTGCCCAGTGCTAGGAAGCATTTTCAATTATTCTTTATAATTTCAAGGATGCTAGTAATATTTATGCTATTTCAATAACTGATAAAAACATTCTTCGTTTTCTTTTTCAGCACTGGTTCACTGGCTACAAGGTTCTTCAGAAGCATAAAGTTCCTGATTGCACTGACAAAATAACAGTGTTATTTTCATAATTTGCATCCATATATATCAGAGATTTATATACAAAAGCAGGTCTCTAGAATTGCCTCTGTTGGCAACTGAAAACAATGGAGGAATGAAGTGAATTGATCTAAGTAATGCAAGAGGAGGTAGCAGGGAAGTTCGTTACCAATTCTGACTCCTAAGCTATTATCCTTGCCACCAAACCATAATAACAATCCATAAAAAGCATTGTTATTTTTACCTACCAAAGTGCTCAGGATAATCTTAAATTTGTGGTTCCTTCTTCAAATACCTAAATGAGAAATGAGCCTATAAAGACCTCTGACTCCTGAACTGGGAGAGGAGGAAACAGCCAGAGCAGCTGACTGCAGGAGCATGAATGCAGAAGAGAATAAAGAACAGTTCACTTATCCCAGAAGGTTGGGAAAATCCAAACCTCACAAGGTAAAAGTTGGCCAGTTGTGAGGTAGCAGTGTAACTATGGCAGAAGCAGAACTGTTGAAACACAGTAGTTCGAAAACCAGAAATAGTAGTGATAGCAACCTGTCTAGCACTTTCCCACTTGCTTTTGAGTCTGCTATCACTTGAGCATTCAGAGGTCTTCTTACCTTTCAAGTCCAAACAGCATTTTCTTCAGTCTGTACCCTGGAGTTTACACAAAGGATTTCACACCATAAAATAACTGTTATTTTAATTTCTTAACTAAAAATATCAGTCCACCCTGTGGACTGTTATTTTAATAAATAACTGTTATTTTAATTTCTTAACTAAAAATATCAGTCCACCCTGTCGTTTTTATCAGATGAGCATCACAGCTATTCTATTTTACTTATGAGGCTTTCTATTCTGCTGTCCCAAAGACAGATGATTTTGCATTCTTACATCACAGGGTTACCTATCCCCACAGAGCCGCTGCAGTGCAAAATCCAAGAGCTATTCTTCTATGTTTACCATTCTAAAAATGAATAAAAAGCACATGAAGTCCAATTTGAAATGCTTCCTTTTAAAAAATGCCTATTTTCCAGTAATGTATAAATATATTCTCACATCTAACCATGTTATCCATAGCTCTGGGAATCAGTGGATTTCCTGACACTAAGAACAAATGCTAAGTGCACTGGTACTTAACATAGTGGGATTGCTAAACCTGTCTGTGCTAAGAAATTAAACCAAATGCCACATTTCTGTTTACATACAGCTCTGAGCTGGGATGTGAGGGGTGATGCATTGAAGAAGCATATTTCTCCAGTCCCTTCCAGTACATTAGAAATTAATATACAGTTAAACAGAACTGCATGGTTGAGATGGTGATGCTTCCACTTCAAAGGTCAGTACAAGCTGTCTTTTTGTATTCCATTACCACATCACTGAATTCAAAGTTCAAACTAAACAATGTCAGTCACAGAGCCAAACCACCTTGGGCATACAGACAAAAATGACACATACAAATAGCATTTTATATCAGACAGTTTATATTATAAGACTGTAACAGATGAAAAATAGGGACTGACCAGGTCTGTAGGTTCAAACTTCCTAGACTTGGAAAGAATAGGTCTGTACTAAAGCCTACTTACCATTATACTAAAGTGCAAATTCTGTCTATTTTTCTTTAGAGAAAATCAACCAGAATAATGCACTTTCTTATGAACCCCTCATCTCCACAGGATACCAAGAAAATCTGACATGTAACTCTTACCAACTTTAATAGAAAGCAATTATTGTCTGTGAATAACAAATAGTTCATATGAAATATGTTATCTGCTGTCTTCAATCTCCCTCTAAGGTAGCCAGTGACTTATTTTATCTGTGCAGAAATCCAGCCCAAATTCATTCTTTGTCTCCTGGAGCTACCATGGGAAAGGCACATTTTTAGCCTGATCCCAGTACACACTTTGAGCTGAATGCCATAGTGAATTTAAACACGTTCATTGCATACAAACATGAATTCTTTTGACTAATCCATTTCCTTGATTTCAGAGATGGTTGAGCCAATTTGTTTACAAAAAAAAAAAAAAAAAAAAAAAAAAAAAAAAGCAACTCTTGCAAGGGTCTTTCTTTCTTGCAATTCTGTGGGTACCTTTTGCCACAGAGAGTGACGCTTCAGGGTAACAAGAATATAAAGGCTGCAGAGCATCTATGTTGATCTGCCATTTCTTCTAGGACCCTGTTGTTTTCATGCAAACCTCTCCAGCTATAAGGTAAGAAAAGCACTGGCCAAAATGTTCATTCCACTGAAATAAATTGCAAAATGTCACTGATGCCAGGATTCCTTCCTGATATCCAAGAACTGAGAATGTCCTCAAGAAAAGGTTTATCCTGCAGCAGAGGCTGACAATGAAGTACCAGAATTACTTAAAGAATGGCAAGAGAATGATGACTTGGAACCAGGAATTTAATGCAGTTAAAGCATGTAAAGTGCATTTCTAGAGCAATGGATAACTGTTTGTAATTTTCCACTGATTTGCCATAATTTTCCACAGAACTGTGCACTGAGAAGCAGTTTGCTGAGGGGCTGTGAAGGGATACAGCATTTTTCAAGCTATCTGCGGATGACAGTCTCATTTTCTCTGCATTTCACTTTGTAATACCACTGTTGGCCCTGCAGCCATACATGTGGCCAAAACATTCAATAATCCAGATCAGCACTTAAATGTAACAGCTAACTGAAGTATGGGACAAAATTGGCCATATGTAATAATTTCAGCAAAATGATCATTGATCAGCCTCCAGAGAAGCTTTCAAAGGTAGAGCAGGCTCTTGTAGAGCACGGAACCATAAGGCTGTGATCAGAAATGGAAATCTGCAGAGGGAAAACAAGCCTACACTCAGAGCAGATTGACTGTACAGCTCATAGGGTAGAGCAAAAGCCAAGGAAAAAGTGCACCCTCTACTTTAAGGTCGCAGGTGCAAGCACTAGGAACATCTTTTCTCAACAAACAAATCAGAAGACTGGCTTCATTAAAATGTAAAGAGGATTAGCTGTGCTACACTCTGAGAGCTGGAGAGAGCCAACTGTGCCAGCATGGCAGTACAGAGCACCTTGCCATTGGGTTCTGTCAACCCCGACTGGGTCTTATACACCGAGGCAACAGCAGAAAGATCTCCAGAGACAGGCTGCATGGGTCATTTCTCTTTCACACACCTCAGAAGTAGACATTTTCTGCCTTTTCAGCTTTTGTAATTACTGTCATTATCATCAGCACAGTCTTCTCAGATCAGAGCAGAAATTAATTGTTTTGACATGTGATATTTATGAAAAAAATTTGAAATTTCATAGATAATGGAAATTTTGAATTTCTTTAGGTTCTACAGAACACTGGCAAACAGATGCTTAAAAAGCAAGAAAAAGCAGGCACAGCTGAAGACTAGGTAATATAAATTGAGAAATATCACTGAAATGTGTATCTTGGACCTTTTCTTAAAGGAAAGCTCATTGTACCAAGAAAAGTTGCTTCAATCATGAAATAGAAACTTGAAAAAATGTGCATTTGTAAAATTCTTAGAGCCCCACTTAGTGTCTTTTGCTATGAACTTGTCTGTTTTGCATTCCTACTCCCATGCAAAGTGAACCGGTATATTTTTTTCATGTATACATGATCACATTGATATATTATTAAAACAAGCTAATCACTACTGTGGAAAAAGTAATAAAAATAATTAATAAATAATTTGAAAGTAAGGATCATATCCATATTTTACCATCCCTCATTCAACCACAACTAATAAACTTTATTAACCAACACTGTTGACCAGCCAGTGGATAACCACTGTGTTACTTGAGACTTCCCAGACCATATTTCAGAAATTTAAGAAAGACAACTCATGTTTCATGGAAGTAATTAGACAGGCCTAGTGCTAATTATCCGGGAACATTGCAAGGATGATTGACTGTCATTTACTTGCTATGGGAGTTTGGTTTTTTTTCCAGAAATATATTTGTGGACTGTATGCACATGAGATTGAGTGCATCATCAGCAAGTTTGCAAGTGACACCAAGCCGAGAGTGCAGTTGACATGCCTGAGGGGCAGGATGCCATCCAGAGGGATTTGGACAAGCTCAAGAAGTGGGCCTATGCAAACCTCACAAGGCTCAACAAAGTCAAATGCAAGGTCCTGTACCTGGATCAGAGCAACCCCCAGTATCCATAAAGGCTGGGGAATGAAGGGGTTAAGAGCACCCCTGAATAGACAGACTTGGGGGTACTTGTGGATGAAAGATTGGATATGAGCCAGCAGTGTGCACTTACAGCCCAAAAGGCCAGTTGTATCTTGGGCTGCATCCAAAGAAGCATGGCCAGCAGGTCAAGGTTGGTGATTATACTCTGCTGCTCTGGTGAGACCCTAACTGGAATACCGTGTCCAGCTCTGGGGCCCTCAGCACAGGAAAGACACAGACTTGTTGGAGAGGGACCAAAAGATTGCCACAGAAATCATCAGAGGGATGGAACACCTCTCATATGTGGAAAGGCTCAGAGAGCTGGGCTTGTTCAGCCTGAAGAAGAGAAGGCTCCGGGAAGACCTTGTTGTGGACTTTCAGTATTTCAAAGGGGCTTACAGGAAAGACGGGGAGAGATTTTTAGCAGGGCCTGTTGCAATAAGCCAAAGGGTAATGGTTTTAAACTAAAAGATGAGAGATTTAGGCCGGATGTGAGGAAGAAAGTTTTTACCGGTTGGTAAAGGGTGGTAAAATACTGGCACAGGTTGCCTAGAGGGATGGTACGTGTACCACCTCTGGAGATGTTTGGCACCAGGCTGGAGATGGTTCTCTGCAAACTGATCTAGTTGAAGATATACCTGCTCATTTCATGGGGCTTGGACTAGGTGACCTCTGAAGGTCCCTTTCAACACAAACTATTCTTTGATTCTCTGATTCTGTATCTTGATGATACAAATAATATGCAAATAATCATCAGCTACATTAACAGAGAGGTGAAAGCAGCAGTGATCAGCAAAGCAGTCCTGAGGAAATGGAAGCCCTGGTGGCATCACCCAAATCTGAGGCTACCAAATACTATTAACACTTGCAATCCCATGACAGCAACCTTGTCATTCAAATGTCTTAACAACCTTGCACCATCTCAACCTTGCTCATTGGCAATCATATCACTAATTTCAACAAGGATGGGTTTCAAATACAGCAATGCTAAGAGAGAAAAGATAATGACAGGGTCTTCCAGGAGAAGTCAAAGAGGAAAAAAACTGATGGATTCTCCATTCTAATTCGTGGGTTAAAGCCAAGTGACGTCCCTTTGGCACTATGGTAGAGTCATCATCTGGGATGTGACCTCAGTGTACAGAGCTAGATTTAGGTTTAAATTAAAATTAGTCTCAATATATTTTGAAATTGCATCCACTTCTTCATTTATTCCCATCACTTCACCTAAAGGCCATTCTCGATTGAGAGTCAACAAAGTTTTAAAAACCTGAAGGAATTTTTGGCTGACAGTAAACCAGTCACACACCTTAATACACCTTAATCAGATATGTATTTATTACAAACTACTGACACTGAATTTAGTAATTTCAGATCTGAGCTAATTCCCTTTGGAAATGTTTTTACTAATTTCAATGCAACTTGGGCAGAAGCACCAGAGAATAGCTCATTGTCTGATACTAATTTCTACTTCGTTTTTGCAGGTGGCATACCGGCAGAGAAAAAATTTCAGACCGAATAGCTCTTCCATCTGCTTCTCTCTTTTGTAGGCATATAAGCAGAACTTACTTATTTTAATCTTTCTATTTGACTGATATTTTCTGAGTAGGAGAATGACATACAGTTCCAGTTAACAATTCTTTAATGGCCAATTGAGAAATTAAAGAAAAATCAAGATCTCTGAAAGAATTCCTGCCCCAGTAAGATTAATACTGCAAATGCTAATTACTTCATTATTATCATTTCTGTATGACAGAAGCATCTAGTGACATTACTTTGCAGGAAAAAAATCACTGACAGCTGCCAACCTTAATCCCAGCTCAAGCCTCCTCTAGGCAAATCTTACATCCTTATTATTGGGAATTTGATTGAATAAAGGCAAGGTCAGCACTTTCAGCATAGCCCCCAGGTAACTCAATTTTTACTTATCATTTTATGTTTGTGAATGAACCACCTATATTGTTAAAAGATGAAAAAAGTTTATAACGAACAAACATTTGAACAGAACTCTATGGATATGATACTGTTCATCATGGGTAATTCTATTTAGTTTTTCTTATCAACACACTGTTATGTTAACAGACAGATTCATACAAACCAGAGAAAGACATTTGTTTCATCTGCCACATCTAATACCTCAACAACTCTACATTGCATTCACAGGTGCCTTGGTAACCAGTTATCTGTCTATGGATAAAATAATCCCACTCTCAGAGATGAAGGAATTTGCAGCTCCCCAGTGAGATACATCCATCCAGGTGGGCATTTTCTCTGATTTTTGCCCAGATACAACCACAAACTTCTCAGAATCACCCTTGAAAATCCTGCTTCTGCTTTCAGGATGCAGCAAGTGAGTAATTCAATTATATGCCTTTATGAGTTTCAATTTACAAGACTAACAGAAAAGGTAAGAGTAGAAAAGGAGGTCACACAGAAACTTACAGACAAAGCAGAAACAGAAACCCATCAGTAGCAGGGATCAATTCGCACAGTGGTGAATTTGCACCCCAAAGTGATTAGAAGTCTCTGGTCTTCAGTGCTTCTGCTGAAGTTCATACTCTGAAAATATGGGCGATGAACATTTTCAAGTAAGATTATAATAAAAAACATAAACAAAATTATGTATTTTACTCTTGCATGGACAGTTTCTGTGCAATTGCATGGACAGAGAAGCACAACTGTTACAGGCATTTTTCTATTATGCTTATCCAATGGAGCACTGTTACTGATAAAAAAATGGAGAAGGATGTTATTTGGTTTCGGGCAGTTTTCTGGTTTTTGTTTGTTTGGGGTTTTTTTTTAAACAAACTTACTCAATTGGTTTTCTAAAGAAATTTTTCATTTAAAAAATAGTAAATTGCTTTCAGCTTACAGAATTTACCTATTCAATTACCAGAATTTCACTGGTGGTGAAATAAACCACTTTTTTCTTCAACCTTTCATAATTTTCATGCTACTGCAAGTACCAAATCTGCTTACCTACTAGCAAATGCTCTTGACAGTTTTGTAAGGCTGAGTGATTCATTTGCACTGTGGTATTCATACACCATAGATAGGTTTCATAAAACCTTCAATGATTATGGTTAATAAAAGTGAGCTTCAGTGACAGAAAATACATTGAAGGTGCAATTAAAGACTATGTATCAGGTGAGTAATGAATATGAAGCTAATTAAAATTCTATTAAAAAAAGGGCTGCTGAAATGCTAAAGTGAATTAATCTTTCTTTAAAATATTATACTCTATACATATAAATAAATTCTTATGTGGGTTATTACCTACTTTATATAATGGGATAAATTTCAGTCTATCCAAACTTACAGACATTTTACCCTATTTCTAAAAGCCAGCCATAATTTGGCAGGAAGGACAGTGAATAGGACCCTAAATAACTATTTCTGCATATTTGATAGCCGTTTCTCCTTCTTATATATGTCAACAAGACTGAATTAACAGGGCCTGGCAAAAGAAAAAACACAGTGATTGGGCAAGTAATTTAAGCCATCAATTTATGGGGTAGACTTTTGTATCATTTTCTCTTTGAAAGTCTTGATGGCTGTTAAACTGGGACATACAGATCATACCACGTAACTCTGAAAAATTTTCCAGTCAGGTATGAAAACATGGAGGTGAAGGTACCTTCTTGCAGAGCACACTCTTCCAAAAACATCATTTGTCAACTTGGAATGATGATATGCTCTAGTCTTCCATTCCCTATCTATTCCTCATACTCAGATCATGAATTAATAAGTCTTAAGAGGATAGGAAGTGCTGCAACCCATTTTTTAGGCTTGGATGCACATGTATTTATTTTCCATTTCAAAATTCACTTCTGTATATATTTTTCAACATTTACTTAAATTTTTTCATAAGTTTCACTGCCACAACTGAAGGGATGACCGTAGCTTGGATGCCCATTTTCATCTAAGCACTCTAACTTAAACTGTGAAGACATGATACCTGTTTAATACAGGGCTGGTTTGACTCACAGTGCCTGCTCCCACGCAGCATATATCTTGGGAAACAAGAAGCACAAGAGTTACATGACGAAGCAGAACAACCTGCAGAGGAGGTCCCCACAAGCCAAGTGCAGAAATGGCATGTCAACCCTCACTTTGGTTCAATTCAGGTCCCTTTTAACTCCAAGACATATACTCCCGGCTTGGACATTTCTTTATGGCAGAAAAGCTGCTTAGACCTGAATGCACTACCACAGCAGGAGTATAGGAGTCGCATAAGGCATGGCTGTGCCTTTCTAAGCCTCTGCTAACTGACAATTAGTGCTCTACCTGTTTTACTAATGGGGTAGGTATGGATTTCTTTGGAAAACAGGAAACTGTGCAAGAAGCATTACTCAGGCAAGTCCAGATGTTACCCACAGAATATGGAGGGTACACACGCATGGCAAAGACATTTTCAGAACATTTTCCTGAAAGACACCACAGCTACTGAAAGAAATATTCCTAAGTGGTTATAATACTCCCACATTTACAGGGGTGCACTGACTGAACACAAGTCCATTCTGCTCCTAATGAGCATGGCCAGCAGTCATTTGTGTCCCGTCTCAATGATGTCCCTACAGGGGTAGTGGTCAATTAACTATCATCTTCCTTCAATGTCAGCACAGTCTTGTCATTGGTGATTTCATTTATTCAGTTTGGAGCTCTCATAGTGGACAGAAAATAAGAGAAGAACCAATGCTGAATCACATATGGATAGTATGCTTTCGTTCCTATAGATAATAAATATCACTGAAATGACCTTGGACTTGGCTGTAATGACAGTGCCATGACAACTTTTTAACATTTTTTAGATCCCATACTTTATACTGTGTCAATTAGATTACAATGGAAACTCTTAAGGTTGTTGACATTTTATTGAAGGCTGGATAGCTACTTCTAATAAACAAGGACCAATCCTTTGCTTTTAGATGTGTGGATCAGCCACATTTTTGTTATGATCACTGATATACTGGGGACCAGGATGAGTGAGATCCTAGCTGGAAGATATGGCTGCAGCCATGTAAAAACACTGCTGCACGACTGCTGTAGGAGCCTCAGATTTGACTGGAATCCAGACAGATATGTAAGATGATTTTCATCTTTCCTCCTATGCAACGTATATCAGCTTATTACACTAAATGTGTTTTCTGTACTAGCACCCTATTACATTTTCTTTCATGCACGTTTGCATTACAACTGTTCCTTCTGGGACTCTGTCTCTCAGCAGCACCACTGGAGCAATGACCTCAGCTCAAATTAAAGGGGAGCTCTCAGTTCCCCAAGTACTAGTCCTAATAGGGATTTAAAGCTCTGTAAAGCCTAATTAAAAAAACTAAACAAACAACAAAACAAATACACACACACACACATCCCATAATACAGGGTAAAACCTAAGAGACAGACAGCTCTAAATCACACCCATAAAGATTGTCCAAGTATCTCTGAAGCACTGTCAATGGTCACACAGTTCAAAGCACTTAAAGGAAAAATAGGAAACAGGATCTGGATCTGTCAGAAAACAATATCTCTCTGACAAGTGAAAACATAAGAAGTGAAACTTTGCTGCAGATAGGCTTTCTCTGTAGCCCTTCTTACTTCAAACAAGGAGCATGAACAGGACATTCTTTCCTAGGAATCATTGGAATTGCTTACCAGTCAGTCATTTCTCTGAAAAGCTCCAGTAGTCAATAAAACTGCAAAGATGTCAGCAAAGGACGTTTGTTAAAGAAGTCAGCGGCCTGTGGTAGGGTTTTATTTTCAATGATAATGTGCAGGAAAGGAGAAAAAAATCAGCCTGCCACAGTCTGAGTCTCAGAGTTGTCTGAATAGCTTTGCCTTCACTTGGTCTCTACCTTTGGCTTCTTATGCACAGGTAAAAAGGCAAACCTGAACTGCCTGAGGTCAAAGGAAACCCTAAAGCCTGGATCTACCTTTGCCCTGTAATTTCTGAGGCTTTCAGGATCATTCCCTCACACAGGGCTAGCAAACATTCTGCCAGGGATTCACAAGCATGTATGGTCAAAAGTGAATCTCACCTCTGCAAAACTGCAGATAGGCAAATTCTGAGCAGAAATTAACATAGTCAATCAAGCAGTTTTCCTTCTGTTTGAATCATGTAAGAAAGGGGAAAAGAATAAAACCAAATGCTGCTCTCTTGCTGGGCTGGTTATTTTTACATTCTGCACCACTATGCAGTGCTTCTTGAGGAAAAAAAAAAAAAAAAGCAGAGAAGTTTAATTTCATAAGCAAAATTAATTTAATTTTGCCAAACCTGCAAGAGTTATATACTTTGGACCCAGCCCTTAATTTCCTTCTGAATTTACCTTCTTATAATTAAATTTGCCAAGAACCTATTTGGTGAAAACCAAACGCTTGAATTTCTGCTCACCTTGCCAGTTGCCCTGCCCTTTGCCAATAACAAAAGGTTTTAAGAGAGAAACTGGACTATTTAACCTTCATTAATCATTCATACTGTTCAAACACATCATCCAGTAACTGAAGAGGGGTTAATGGTAGCTAAGCTTGAGGCTGTTGTCAAAAGTAGGTTTAACTTTCTATGAACTCACTGGACACAAAGAATGCAGCCTGCTCACTATTTCTAATGTCACCAGCTCACAGCAAACTGATGACTACTAATGGTAATTAAATACCTCTGCAGCTATTTGTACCAATAACAAAGAGTTACTGTCAGAACTTGAATGAGGTCCATCTGCCTATTTTTAAAGAATGTTGACATTCTGTAAGTGATAAAGCAGATGGCAAACCAAAAAGGGGAAACAAAATCAAACTTTGCTATTGTAGTCCCTTTCTGGACCTGCTCTGGATTCCCTAATGTTTCCCCTCAGAAGTTTAAGAACAAGAATTCCACAGAAATCTGTTTTTTCATGGCAAATTTTCTCATTGTTCCCTTTTACCACAGCTTGTAGATCTTCAATCCTGGTAAACTGATGGGGAAGGGACAGTCTACCACTGCTCTGTCCATTCTTACTTCATAATGGGCATGCAACATGGTGTCATTCAAATTTGACAGAGAGTGAAGAGACCGTCACTTGTCTGTCTTTCTTGGCTGCAAACTGTATAAGGGACACTTATCTTTGCAGAGGCAGTGTAAAGGTTTCTCCAAATTAGTCCTGTACAATTTTATTAGTATGCTTGACTGCTAAGATATTTGTGAGTACAAATGGAAAAGAGCTTTTCTTCTCTGCACTTTTTTAAGTAAACTGTGTATTTTTCTAAAATCTATCACTTTAGAATAAATGCATAGTTCAGGAAAATTATTTAGACTGTATTCTTCCATGTTTGTTCAGTTAATTCAAGTTGCAGGTAGATTAAACTTTCAACCATTTAGTAACTCTCTACGTTGACTCCGTAGGCAGTCCCTACGCAGCATGAAAAGGTTTGATGAGGCCGAACCGTTTCTCAATATAGAATAAATGCTTTATCCAAGTGATTCTTTAGCAGTAGCAACTGGGACATGACAAGGAAAGTCAAGACTTCTGTATTCATTTACTGTATTTACTGGCAAACTCTTAACAGTCAAATTTATGCAAATCATAGAAAACCACTTGTTTCATCTGCCACATCTAATAACTCAACAATCCTACAGTGCAGCATCAGAGGTGTCTCAATAACCACGTATCTCTCTATGGGTGAAATATTCATACTCTCAGTGAAACCATTTCCACATCTATCTCCAGGAGTTCTGACTATGGCCCACCACTGCCACTTCCTTCTATAAATCTCAAATACATTTGTGATGTCTAATCTGGAAAGACATGTTTTAATTGTCTTGGTTGGGTCACCTTGACAGACTTTTGTATCTGTTAGTATTGTCAAGAAAGCACATACTTATTACTACCACTTTAGAAATACAATATCTGATTCCTCAAGGTTTTTTTACTGTAGAAAAGCATACTACTGGCTGCAACTACATTTTCAGCTTTCAGCCAGTATCAGAAACAAAACAACTTCCCTCCTTGCATTTCAACATCTTTACAGTGGTTTTGATTGCAAGATTGTTATTTTCAAAGGAAGAAGCAGCTTTACAATCATTACTTTAGATACTCTTCACATTTCTTAAAACTCCTGACTTGTTTTTTAATAATTCTTCATACTTTTCAATACTGTGTTTGAGGAATGGTTAAGAACTTTTTTCCCTTGAATTAAGAAAAAAAATTAGAATAATAAATGACTTGAAGAAAACTGATGCAGCTTCAAAGTCAGAGACTGCTCTGATGGAGAAAAAGAATGTTCAAGTTGAGCAGTAGATGGGATACCAACTCCACAGAATGCTCATTTTGCAGCAGACCTTTTCCACCACCATTTGTATGTGACTATTGTGCTGCATATTTTTCATACAGGTAGAGAAATACAAAAAGTTCTAAGGTTTTCAGCTGTTCTGGTGAAACAACTATTTATAAAATCATACAATAGTTAGCATTGGAAAAGACCTTAAGATTGTCTAGTTCCAGCTCCCCTGCCATGGGCAGGACTGCCTCACCCTAGACCATGTCACCCAAGGCTCTGTCTAACCAGGTCTTGAATACTGCCAGGGATGGAGCATTTACCATCTCTTTTGGCAATCTGTTCTAGTGCCTCACCCCCTCACAGTAAAGAACTTCTTCCTTATATCTAACCTGAACTTTCTCTGTTTTAGTTCGTCCATATAATCACCCATATTCTCAGGGAAGAAAGCAGCTGTGACTTGACTGGGTTTTGCTGACCTTTAAGGACTGACTTCACGAATCTTGGCCTCAGCAATTTTTCCAGATGTCAGCCCCCTCCCTCAAACAGCTGGGAAAAGTTACTACAGACCCACAGCCTCCAAACACTTCACAGCCCTCACCACACTGCATAATGAGACTACCCTGGATTTTGGAGACATAAGCTGGTGAAAGCTCAGACCCTACTACTTCAAAAAGACTCCCAGGCACTAGAACTAAAGGAGAATTACACTTCTCATGCACTGAAGCCCAGCTGACTTTCCATGCAGGGAAGAGCAGAATCATTTTTTAAAAAGTTAACCAAACTTATTGAACATCACCAAAGGTTCATTTTTTGAGATCGCACAGATCTCCCTGTGAAGATCTGGGCAGCTTCATATCCTAGTTGGCAGTATTGCAGCAAATCATTAAGCAGATAATAATCTAAAAGGAGGAACACAGCTAACCTGCGCTGACATCAGGAAAAAGTATTGAGATATCAAACCAAAGGTGTTATACATCAGGCCTGCCTGATCCTGCAACTAATTGCTCCAGAGTCAGATACACTAAATGTTTTGTAAGCCTCCTGTGAACAGACATCACAAACTGCTCACAGCCTTCCTGTGTGGCCAACGACTGATGCATGAAAGAGTCACTGATGACACTTCTTGCCTGAAGTGTCAAAGCTGAGAGAGGGAATCACACCTCTACAATTTCAGAGGACTCCTTTCTCCTCTGGTCTGTAACCTTCCCCTTGCAGGAGAGAATAAAATCCAGCACTCCAGAAGACTAAAGCTGCAAAGTCATTCTTTCACCTCTTTCTTGGGGAACCAATCGTATCAATTTTTCTCACTGATTTCCTTGATTAAGCAACTCAGACACGTTGTGGATAGGTGCGAAGCTACAACAAAGGCAAATGACAACCAGACAGAAGGCAGCCAAACGAAGTTACAGAATTACTTCTTTAGTGAATGATTTCTTCCTGTGATTAGATTGATGAACACACAGATAATAATTTATTTTGTTGGAAACATACTGTTGATTCATCTGCAGGATCTGCATTTGTGGAGCTCCTGGATGGCTTTCGATGATCATTGGAAAAACTGCCCAACTCAATACAGATAAATACTGTGTTTGATATTAGTTTTGTTGGGAGAGTTTGTAAATTACATTGTTAATGCCTCTTTGAAGAAGCATTTGCTTATTTAAGAAAACTGAGCTTGTTAAGTGATATATTTTTTGATGTTAGAAAAGTGCAAGCTCACAATACTTTTCCCTCTGGAATCCCACGTGAATGATGAAACTTCTTCCTCTGGACTGAGAAAATTAAGTAAAGAAGCTCACAATGATCATAAAGTTTACAAGATCCATGTTTATCTTCACACTGCCTTCTGTCTCACTGTGCTGCCATGGTAATATAGTTTATTCTTTAAAATAGTCAGACCACTAAAATACAATTTACTGCTGTTTAAACTCATGATAGTTCAAATAAATCCCCACTTAAGTAGAGATTGAGATATTAACTCGATTCCCTAATGAAACATTTAAAATTTATAAAACAAATCCATGTTGTTTTCTCTGTCTTTTGCGCACTTGCATTAACCTACACAGTATTAAGGAGCTCCCTATCAGCTTCCTTTAACTTTGTCCAGCTCTTCAGAATTTAAGATATTGTTACTTATCATCAATGATATTGTTATTCTACTAATAGCATATTTGAGACGGAGAGTGAATTAAGGCACTCATTTTGACTGTGTACAGGTCCTGTGTGCCTGGAATCATTTCCCCTCTTCCCACCTACTTTACCTGGTCTGGGCAAAATTGTTTTCCCTCCCTAAACAGCTTGCTTCTCTGATACCCTTAGACTAACAGTGCAACACAGATGCAACACTACAGTCAATTTCACTTTCGGAACATTTACTCAAATACCTAAGCTCCTAATGGTGTAATAGAATAGCTCATCCACATCTCCCCATAAAATATTATCTGAAGAATATTCTTTAAAAATATTTTCAGAATTGTTCTGCTTCCTTTAAAAAAGTATGCACTTCTGGCATGTATATTTTACCACTTGCTTGTTGGAATTCTAACACTGTATTAAAACAACAAACCTTCCAAAATCAGAGTCATAAGGTTAGACATTGCAAATACCATTCTAATAACAAGTATCAAGCAATGAGCAGAAACAAACAGGAGAAACAGAACAAATATGGAAGAAAACTATGGGGCTTAGGAGCAGGAAAACCCAACTGGAAGAACAGACAAGGAAAATCAGCAAATTAAACAAAGAATACATGTGGCTGCCCTACCCAGCCTTTAAGAGTTTACCTGGCACCCACATGATCTCTGAGCTAGGCTCAGAAGTGTCAGGCAAACAAAAACTCTTTGTAAGCATGTTGTGGGATTCCCTGACTGGTTGTATACAGCCTCAGAAACTTCAGACAGAAGACATAAGAAGGTGGACAATAGTAATGCAGATAAAAAAAGCCAAATGAGGTGAGGGACATATTCTTGCAATGAAATAAAAGGTTGGACTACGAGCATTTACCCTGGACATAAAAATAGGTTCTCTATTTCTGACTGTTGAGACGAGATACATGAGAGTCCTATTAGCAAAGGAGCGTATTACATGCTGAATCATCTCTTGTTGTAGTCCCACCACAAGCTACAGGTACAAAGATGCTTATTGGTGCTACCACTAACCTTACTCACTATGTTAACTTCCCTGACAGCAAAATGACAGTTTTTTCTCAAATATGCAGCTAAAAATCAATGCTGAAGAACAAGTAGCACTATATAGATCAACCGTCTAGGTCTGCAGTTCACACTCACTTTATAGAAAGAGCTGACCTTCTGCATAAAGAAAAATAACAGACATCATGCACATCACAAACAGCAATACAAGTTTTCCTACCTGTCTTCTCTACCATTATTAGAGCATGCATCTCAAGAGATGGAGATGGGTAGTTCAGTCTCTATGGCCCACTTGGTCCCTTTTCCTCCTTCCTCTGGTTATGACATTAGATACAAATTAAAATAATGACTATAGACAACAGGTATTTCAGCAAGAGAAGAACAAGTGACCACAAAACTCCTCTCACCTCTCAAGTCTTCATATCATGAAAAAAGGCATTTCACAGAAGGCTGAAAACCAGGATTTTGCATATACCTATGAAATTCTAGCACATTGAGTTACCTAATGAACTTGCAGAGACATTAGCAGTAGAGTCACGTCACCTGACTTTAAGCCCATAGTTCAGGCCAGTAGTCTGTCACAGACTTCTCCACAGAATAAATCAGAGCACTGAAGTCCTGCTGCACAAGGTCAGCCAGAAACCTCTCCTCTTACTGCAGAGGAGATACAAAGTGATTAACTTAAGCCAGTTGAGAGACATGCCTAAAGTTGAGGTATAAATAACTCCCCTAGTTCTGGTATTTTTAGAAATGGGTTGCTAGAACTATTAATTCTAAAAAAATGACAACTTCACAGTTCTTACTGTTCCTTGCTACTCAGCATACACGATGGTTCCCCTTTCACACACAGGATTTAGTGCAGGCTGCTTTGTTTTTATATAAGTAAAACTTTCGTCATTCCCAAGTCTGCCCCAACTTTTGCTACAAATTAAGATGAAGAGCTCTCTGGCTGTAGAAAGTTACATTGGAGAGAGATTGAGAGGACCTGGTACAGTTTGCAGAGAGAAATCTGCATCTCCTTGCACCAGCCAGCACTGAAGATAGCCTTCACAAAGAGATTAAATTTAAGAGATGAAGACTGAAAACCAGAGAAATCTCTGTTGCAATGGCCAAGCTTTCCAACATGCACTGCAGCAGAGATATCTCAGTGAAAATTATAAAGAAAAGAGTGCTTTCTCCTTTGCCTGTTTCTATTAAAGTCATTATATTGCAGGAGCAGGATGTGGAAGGGAGAAAGTTCTGTTATCCCCCATTAAAGACGCAAAGCCAAGTGAAAGGAGCAGGGTTACACAAAAACTGCAGCAGTACAGGCAGTGCTAAACCTTGGAGACCAACAGCTGAAAGCAGCGAAAAGAAGAAATCATGTCAGGCCTGTCTCTAAATTGGTTAAAATGAAATGGTAAGACAGGAAAGCATTTCTGCATGTACTTTAAGAAGCTCGGGGGATTACTGTTGCATTTTAAACAACACTCTCCCCTGGCAATTTCTCAAGCACAGTGAGCATGACTACTACTCAGCAATTTGTGCATAAGCTAACACCAAGAAATGTTAGTCATGTTACTGACATGACTAGTGCTTTCGATCCTTGAATAATACAGTTATGTCTCTTGCTGGTTAATGAGGGCTTTGATATATTGCTGATCTTGGCTGGTACAAAAACACGCATTCACAGAATACAAACCTTTAGCTGAAAAGTTCTATGTAAGCAAAAGGTTGCTTCGTGTTTGACACTGTTTAGCTAAGTGTGGCAATGGGTGAAGTTTTCTTCCCCTTTACAGAGTTTGGCATTTAGATGTGCTCTCTTTTGTGATAAAAATAACAAAGGGAGTATTTGAAAGAAAGCAGAAAAGATGAGCAGATATGTTATTGATGAAAGTTTCAAGCAGCCTGCCAGTCTGTTTTGTAATGCGTTTGAATCTCAATTTTTAATGCAGCAACCTATGAAAATCAGATGGAGTGAAAAACATGACCTCTAAATGATACTGTACATGAAAGTTCCCATCAAATAGCTTAGCTGCACTCTTTCACATCCCACTGGAGTTTTACCTCAACTTGACCCTACAGTTTACAGGCAAAAGAGACAATACCCTGACTCAGACAGGAAAGGTGGCATTAGAGAGATGCACAGCACTGAAAGAGGACTAAACAAACTAGCCTTTTTTCCTATTGTGCAGAGTTTCCATCATGTGCATACTGACTAATAGTCCATCCTATTAGAAACACACCTCCAATTTCTTGAGAACATGCTTACTAAAACATTATTTGTAAAGAAAAATCCATGAAAATCATACCATTGAGTGCACCAAGAGCAGAATAACGCATCAAGGAGGTACACTGAATGCCTGGAAAAGACTAGCAGAAACATGTTTTAAAGCAAATGTATGTGCGATTAACAGAAACCAGTTCTGGAGCATTTGTTCTCAGTGATGCAAGAATGAAGAACTGTGTGGAACTGGGTATTTTTGTATGGGGTTAAATCTTTGTCTTAGATAACTATTCCACTGTCACTTTGGCTATGATGTCTTATTCCATATGGCTGTGATAACAAATCGCAGTCAGAGAAACAGCTCTTCCTTCTTCTATCTCCCTTTTCTCAGCTCAAGAAAAAAGCACCTATAAATAACACTCACTCATTCAATTACCTTCTAATCTGATAATGTGCTTCTGTTTACCAAAATATTAACACTTCCACCATGAATGCTGGCTAATTTATAGTTTCTGCTCTGTACAGAAAATGTCATTCACTGGCCTGGAGTAAAGTATCATTGATGATAAAAAGGTGACATTCATGGGGCTATATTCAAGAGTTCACTACTCAGGATAAGGAAAAAATCAATGTAAAACACTTTCATAAAGATCAGTTATAAGATTTTCGCATATGTCAGGGAGATAAGTATGAATTATTTAGCAAGAGAATATGTAAAAAAAGAGAAGCTTAACAAAACATTTCACAGAGAACACTGAGTCACAAATACAGTCTTTTACACAGTAGAAGCCAAATTTTTCCCTGGCATTCATGAAATAACTCTAATGAAGGCACTGGAGTCACACCTGTAGATTCCAAGTAGGAACTGTCTGAATGTGGCTCTCTACCTACCCAGACAAACTGTCGTGATTCACTTTATGTTCTCAGAGACCTAATGGGTTGATACCGTAGTGCAAATTTGCTGATGTCTTTAATACTTCTTTTAGCCATTGAATCACCATTCTTTTAATTATTTAACGTATATGATTGCATTTCTGAATGGAACTACATGTTTCTATATTGTGCCAGTCTTTAGAGAAAAACTATAAATAATATGGTGCATTCACTGTTACTCCATAAGTCAAATTGTAAAAGTACAATGACACCATACTGTATCCCTCCCATCTTATAATTCACGAGTGTGAAAAGATATTCCTAACATATTACCTGAAGAGCATCACCTGTTATCAGTAATCACTTCACAAAAGAGGATAATCACTTTCACAATGGAGGAACAAGGAAAAAGGGAAAAGATAGAAAGAAAAGGAGTGGAACAATACTTGTCACTGGAACAAAAATATGAAAGAAAATGTCAAAATTGGAGCCTGTATCTCCTCTCAGTCATACTACTGGAAATCCACCAAGAGACTTCCACTAAGTGTTGTGTTCAGAAATCACCTGGCTCTCCAATGTGCCCTACATTCAAAGTCAGGCTTAATCACAGGACCCCTCTTCTTGCCAAACTTGTGAACTCAGCTCCAGCAGGATATCTTTTCTTTCTCCAATTTGTTTTAACCACTACACCTATTTGCCACTTTTGTTTGGATTCATGGGCATTTCTTTTTAAATATTAAGCACCAAATCAAACCTCTTTTTCTGCTGCCTAGCAGGATGGAAAAATGACCTTGTGATTAAAAGGGCTGGAGTAGGATTCAAAACTCTTGGCTTAATTCCTCACTTCAACACAGGACCCTCATATGATTTCAGAGAGATCACAAAATCTCTCTCTACTTCAATTTCTTGTGATAAAATGGGAATAAATTATCATATTATCTATGCGGACATGCCATGAAGTTTTGCACAGCCTCTAGCTACCCAGCGCAATGGTATTTCAAAGACAAGTGGCAGACTGCAATGATGACTTGGATTCCTTTCCTGGAATTTGTCCCGCATACCGTGCTAGAATGCTTAGGCATGCTACAAAATCAGTTTATATTATTCTCTTCAATCACAAGGAGATAACATTTACAAAATTAAGCTGGAGTAACCCCTCAGACACACTGGTGCAGGCAAAGTATGCCACACACACACAAACATTTGCTTACAACCACTGCATTTACAGTTGCCTACAACTCCTGCAACCCATGGCCTCCCTGACCGACATGGAGCTCCATCCAAGGACAATTTGTGGTGGCGTGGACAACTAAACATGAGCAAAAGCTACAGGGTGAACAATATCACTCCAGAAGCCTGGGGTCTGGGATTTCCTCCCTGTCCCCTCATGCTTTTAGAGGGTTAACATTCTCACAATCAGTTATTAGGACAATCTAGAGTTTCAGGCCCACAGTCTGCCCAGCAGCTTGAAGCAAGTGAGTTAAGCATGATGCCCCTGATAATTTGTGTGTTTCTCATGCAGTTCTGTTTACCTCAGAGAATAGCTCAGATTCATGTGGTGGCTCATCTGTTTGTTTCCCAGGAGTGTCCTCCTCATCAGGTACAAATGACTTGTTGTTTCCCTGTTCTGTCTGCCTCCTTGGTGACGGATAGATGAGAACCATTCCCTGTGCTCTGGGACTCTAATGTGATCTGGGTCGAACTTGTGGCAGGTGGGGGTGGAGTGGCGGGGGGAGAGGAGTGGAGGGAAGGGGCAGTTAACACTATAAGAACTAAAATCTCTTTGTAGACAAGCGTGTTTGTGTTCATTTTCAACCTAGCTGCAATTTGCTGCCAGCTGCTTCAGGGCAACAATGTCTCAGAAGCAATGCTGGCAGAAAAGAGAGAGATCTAACTATAGATCTTTGGAGGGTTAAAATCAGGGGGGAAACATTTCAAGAAAGTATTATTTGATTTTGTTTAGTAACAGGCTTATTTTCTGTGCAGTGAAAAGTCACCATGTTTATTGCCTCAGACTGTATGAACACTACTGAAGGCCTGGTTCTATCTGCACTTACAGGCAAACGGGAAGTCACCAATCCATTTCTTTTACTTATTTACATTTACAATTATGCAACATATTACCCAAGTCACAACCCACTCATTTGCTGGATGCATGCTTGATGACAGAAGATGAAACTGTACTTACAAAACTAGCCTGCATTCCCTTTCGATTTTTCTTTAGAAACTCATTTTTATAGGCAGTCTTAATTTGGCAGTTGCACTTCAGCAGGGATCACATGAGCATTTTTTTCTTTTGATTCACATAGTTTCAGATGCCCTTAACTCCATTCAAATTTAACTCCATGCACAGAGAAGCCAAGTTTCACCAGGACTATGACTGAAATCATACATTTCTGAGAACAGCGGAGTTTCTACAGAAAACCTTAAACTGACCCCATTTCTCTCAAATCTGGCTAGAGATTCATAAAAAAAAGTTCACAAACTCCTTAACAAACCTGAGTAAAAGCTCAGTCTTGGCTCTTAATGATATCCACATGAGTCATGTTGCTGACAGCAGTGGCAGCAGGATTGGGATCGCAGTTAATTAACCTCCACGCTTTACTCTGTGTGCAGAAAACATTTCATACAATTACACTTGTCTCAATCAACTAGCTCAATTAATAAAAATGGGTCTGGGAAGATGGTCCCACTGGATTTTTGGCAGCATCTTTAGCTTGTCTGTATTCTCTACTTGTGTGACTGGAAGGAAATCCTGTTGATTTCGTTTTCATCTTTCTCTCTCTCACAATTTGAAAATAGAATCTATGATTTTCCATCATTTCCACTTAGATAGAAATATGTTGTGAAAGGTAATTTTATTGCTGAGAAATAATCTTCCTAATGTCAGCCATTATTTCACTCTCAGTGTGACAATTAGGGTAAGTGTTGGAAATCACTGTATGTTTCAACTAAAGTATCTTGACAACACAAACGAAGAAGAAAAAGGTAGTCTTTTTGTTAATGAAAACTGCACTGTTATTTTGGTCTATAATGGAGAGATTCATGTAAATGATTGCCTGTCATCTATACTAAGGAAAAATAGCAAAAAATAGAAAATAAAAATCATCAAGCAGGAAAAGCAGTTTTCTTCCTTCCTCCTTGAATTTACTCTTAGCAACTTTACTATAATCAGCCCTTTCACAAAATTTTGCCTCTGATATAATGCTCATAAGCTGCCTTAGTACAATAAATCAATATCCACCACCAGACCAGGGCTATCAGCTCTGCAAAAACTAGGGAAACCACTGAAATTTTAACTATTCACTGTTATGAGAAACACTGTCCTCTTTACAGATCTATAGGCACTTGGTATGTTATATTATACAGTAAAACCATTATAGCCCATGCTTCTATCATTAGTGCAACTACCTGTATGTCAATTCAGAGTGGAAGATTCCTTCCTTTAGGAATGGAGGGACAAATGTTATCTCCTACTGCTATCATCCCTCATGGTTCTTATGCAATGCTATATTTCTCCCCTTCCTCCCCTGCACCTGCAGACAAATGAGCTGTTCTACTATGTTGGTGGTACACAATTCAAGTTCAGAGACAGGGAGAAAGAAACATGACAATAAAGATGCATTTTTTGATGTGTTTTGTCTAACTTGAAAGCTGGATAAAGAAGAAGATTTTCAAGGTGTTTGTTTTTTGTGGCGTCTTTTGGTTTGGTTTTTGTCTTTTTTTTTTTTGTTTCAAGCTTGATTCCCCTCCATATCTAATAAAAAAGGATATTTTTCCTAAGTTCCTAGTTTTGTATTAGCTTTAGCAATCAGGTCTGCAAAGTCCTGAAACCAGAGAAAACTGAAACCACAAGTGGACTATCAGTGGGTAAGACAGAACCCTGCAGCAGCTTCAGTAAAGATGCTTCAGTTTCTTACAGCTCTGCCTACTTTCTATGTCAATTGCTATTCTAATTTATTCATGTCTTAAAATTCTAGGTCATTAGATCTGCCCTTTGCAATCATATTACAATCTCTCAAATTTACGCTTTGCATTCAACAGAGATTTTCTGATGAAGTTTTTCAGCTTGATTTTCCAACTATCTAGAAACTCCAGATAGTGCTTTAGCAGATGGAATGTCTGAGATTTTTTGCTTCTCAAATTTGTCATCATTGAAATGATGAATGCTAGTATTGCATTTGGGCAAAGCTTACTCACACAAGTAGTCTTTTCTAACGGAAATAAATTCATTTAAGAGGGAGTGAGCAAAAAATTTGCCGAATTGGGTAAGAGTTCCCTGAGTCTATTCCTGGTACTGATCTAGCTTGCTTTTCACTGCCTGATGAAGAAAAACAAGTAAAAACAAATTAAGGAACACTTCCAGAATTTTAAGAGACTGAGGGCACAGTTCGGTGAATGGCAGTGACTCACTGCATTGCAGTTCTGTAGAACAGCAAGAAATTCCCAAGCCCTTGATTCCAGCAGTGATCCTGAGCTGCCCACTGGGGAAAAGATGTAGCAGAACCACTCGGGCTCCGTATTTAATGATGCTGCCAAATATATTTATTATTGTCCTGGGTTCAGCAGTAGCAGTCATTTTTCTCCTCCTTAGTAGCTGCTGCAGCGCTGTGTTTTTGACTTTCGGCCTGGGAGCAGTGCTGATAACACCGATGTTTTTAGTTCCTGCTCAAACATTAAGTCTGACCAAGGACTTTCTGAGTCTCATGCTCTGCCAGGGAGGAGTGTGGAGATGAAAGGCACAGACTCCATTTCTGGTTACAAATGAAATCCTTTATTTCATGTCTTGCATCCTTTTTATAGTCTACTATGTGCTAAGCAGTAACTTTCCACTGTCTTGTTTCCTTATCATCTGGATTCAGCAAGACTACTAAGGGCTACAAATATTTACATGATTTGGTCTGTCTTTGAGATCCACATCCTGTTTTGTCTTGCACACTATCTGCTTTGTTTTGCTCACTGATCTTTACCCTTCATTGTTGCCTTTATAGTTCCTAAGGCTTAGGCCTGACCAGGGCAATAGCACCAGGTGTTTTCTTCACTGTTCCCAAGGCTTAAGCTGGACCAGAGCGATAATACCTGAATCCATTTCATTAACTATTTCTATCCCTTCACCCTCAGAGGAGGGGAAGCCGGGAGGAAGCAGGGACAGGACACCTGACCCAAACTACCCAAAGGGGTATTACATACCACAGCACGCCATGCCCAGGATGTAAAAACTGGGGGCAGGGACCCAGAAGGGTTAGATTAGTGCTTGGTTGGGCTGGGTATCGGTTGGCAGGTGGTGAGCAGTTGTATTCTCTTCCCTTGTTATTTCCCTTATCGTTATTATTATTGGTGGTAGCAGCAGTGGTTTGTGCTATACCTCAGTTACTGGACTGTTCTTATCTCAACCCATGGGAGTTACATTCTTTCGATCCTCCTCCCCATCCCTCCGGGAGTGGGGCAAGGAGGGGAAGAGGGGAGAAGGGGAGGGAGTGAGCGAGAGAACTGTGTGGCTGATTTACGGCTGGGCTTAAACCACGACAATTATTTACCTATGAAAAGCACAATGTAAGACAATGAAAATGCAGTAATTTTATCTGAAAAGTTTCGACCAACTCTGCTGGCAACTTATTGATGAGAGTAAATCTGTCAGGCCCCTTACTTAGCTTTTTAGCCATCATCTTGTTGCTGGGGCAGTGAAAGACACTGAGTAGATTCATCAGGGGAGGGAGGGAAACTAAGATTTGTGAATGGATTCTTCTTAAGCTGTTTTCTTAGGTGGGTTTCTTACATGTGAAAAAAAGCAAACCATTTGAAAAGGCTTGGGCAACAACATGGTGGCTTTTCCCAACCTCAAAGAGCACCAATGGGAGAGGGTTCATTGTGCCTTATCAAAATGGTTTCCCCTTCTTGTTTTACCTCAGGAGTATTAGGCAACAGGCCTAATCTTGCTACCTGTCACCAGCTCTGTAGTCTTTCACCTGTCAAAGTCATGCATCAAATTAATTTATCCATACTAATTTTAAAAGCAGAGACAACTCCTTCCTTCAAAGCAGCACCCTTCCCAATTGTAGGGTTATGAAAAGCTTGGCAGTACTCAATGCTACTGAAATTAATGTTAAAAGGTCTTCTTTGAGCTGTAAGAGTCTGCTGATGTCCAGAAGATTTCCCAAGGCCCTGAAAGTGAAAGTTTGAAGCTCTACCTCTGCCCAAACATGTACATGGCACCTGAGTTCAGGAATGGCTGAAGAGATAGGGAATTCCCATAGAAATAAGAAGTTATAGCAGACATGGTTTGCCTCAGGCTATTTTCCAACATCAACAAGCTGCATCTGTAGGGACATGTATCTAAATTGGGGGAGCCTTCATAATAAGAATATAACAAAGCACAGGAAACCTCCACTGAAGCAGGACATTCAGGAACGGCTGAGACATCCCATGGGTGCATTCATATGTGGCCCATCGACCCGCTTATCCTCAACAGCCTGGGGCTGGAGCCACTTGCCCAGGAATGAAGACCCTCTGTTACTGCCAGCCTGCAGAAACACAGCTGCCACCTGGAATCTAAACATAGGGAAACAAACTTGCTCTTCTGCAATTAAACCTAAGCACCCCAGCTTGAAGGAAATTAAATTCATTATTTCCAGTCTTCATACTTCCTGCCCCCCCTTCTGCTGTAGGCAGCATCCCCATTCCCATGCCACAGGTGCTCCCTCCCTCTCTCCAATCTGATCCGCAGCTTTTTGCTCTCACTAGCTGTTTCAAGGAATTGGCCCCAGATGACAAGGCAACTCAGCTTCCCCACTAACTCTTCAACAGCAGCCATTTTAGGGCATACACACCTCTGGACAGACCCACAAACCAGAAATTATACCTACAAGCAGAGCAACGTTTACCCATGCATGTCCACACAACACAGCTCAATTCCCCTGCTGGAGGAGAAGGAAAACGATAATCAGCCTGCGAAACAACACTTGCATGCATCACAAGCAACAGGGTATAAAGCTCTGAATTTGCAGCAGAAGCAATTTACCAGCAGTTTCCAACTTGCTGGGAAGACAGAGAGCAGGTGGTGAGTGGGCAGCAGCCCCAACAAGAGGTACATGGGCATCACATGCTACACCACTGCTACCTCATGCAGAGCAAGTGTTTCCATCATAAAAACACTCATGTTCTGTACTCTTCACCATCAGGAATATGGTGGAAAATGAGTCATGAAAATACATTCTCATGACACTGTTTTTGGAAAATGTAGATTTACAGAAAAACATCTTTTCTTCCAGAGACCTACAGAAGCTGAGGCCTGGTCATGCCACCCTGCTACACATAACTAATGTCAACTGGTGAAACAAGACTACTTGTACCAGTAATGCAAAACAAGGACCAATGATTTTTCATGCACAGTTTTGGAAGAAAGTTAAACATTAATTTGTTCCTGCTTCATATTACTAACAAGCTTCTTGAGGGGCTTCCTCTTTCATATTAAGAATATAGTAAAACCTGCAACACCACTTTGCTTGTCTAAGACAGGATCTATTTCTGCTCAAGACCTTTGCACATGGGAGAGGTTACTCCACAGCACTACAGGCAGCAGAGCACATTTGCTTATGGAAAGGACTAATCCCAGCCTCTGTCACCTTCTGACTCCTGCAGCCCCTGTCAACTCAAGGCAACCTGCTGGTTTTGGCAGTGCTGCTGGCAGGAAGCATTTGTCAGCAGCCACTATACCAGGACTCACCAAAAAATGATCCAAAATGTATCCCATATACAGTGGCCAAAAAACTAAAAGCATTTGGTACCCTTTTTAGGGACAAAAAGGAGGTTTAGGGACAAATGATTACTATTTGCCACTAGCTTATATAAAATCCAAGCTCATGCAGTTCATACTCATCCATATACAATGGAATGTAATTGCAGGGAGCAACTGTCTTATTTTTTTCACAAGGCATGTTTGTGTGTGAGTGGATAATGGGAATAGCAATGAGTTGGTTGGCGTTGGTAATAGAATGTTTTGCAGGTATGGCAAAAAAACCTAAACCGCAGCAATTACCAAGGGCAGTCTGCTGTTCCTTAGAATAAAGTCTTTGTAAGCCACCCAGAGAATTAAGAAGCAGCTACCTGTGTTTGGCACCTGCGTGAATATGTAATAGCAGGAGTACTTTAGGAAGGGTATTCGTCCAGCATTTAACAAACAGGGTTTTATGGTAGGGACATCTGGGTGCTATTGCAGTCTTACTCTTTGAAAAAGTTGTAATCTGCTCATGGACAAAGTGTGACCAGGAAAATAAGTTAATTTTCACAGTAAATAATTTAGTCCAAATTATTTGCTCAGTGTTATACAGAAGCTTGCCTGTTCAAACCTTACAACATGATAATACCTTATGGTCTTTGTAGAACCTTCAGATTCACTGCCATGACTGTTTTCAAGAAAAGAGGGAGGGGTTTTTCCTACCTTTTATTCTTTCTTTTTTTTTTGTTGTGGGTGTTTTTGTTATTTTTTGTTTGTTTGGTTGGTTGGTTGGTTGGTTTTTTTTGTTTTCCATTTTCTTTGAAGGACAAAAGTAAAGGTTTGAAGAACGGAGTTTTCAAATTCTGTTTAAGAAGTCTATGAGGAAGAAAACTGCACTCTTCAAGCCTCTACTTGAAAAAAGGCCGTTGCCTAAAACTAGCCATTTGCCTACTTTCTCATGCTAATGCCCTGTTTATAATTGACACCTTTACTGCCTACCACTATATCCATTTCACTTCCCCAGAGAAAGAAAAACCAGATCCTGTGACTAGTGTACTGGATTGATAATCTAGCCTAATGCTGACAGATAAATGCACTAATTTTCTTCTGTGGTTGGCTCCACATTGCAGAGTAAATCTGCTTCTAACAACCACCTCAATAGGCTCTGTAACCTGTCCAAAAGATGATGTCAAGTGTTACAAGGGCCTAGGGCTAGTATGGCAGGTAAGAGTTACCACTGGCATAAAGTTACAAGGTGAGGTTTTGAATGAGAGGGTTATTTTAAAGGAAAGCCTGGCTGGAAATACCAGCTGCTTTTTTAAAAGTTGAAAGAGTAAAGGAATAAAAAGAAACCTATATAATTTTGGGACATATATCTTCAGTATGAAAATCAGCATGATTTTCCCAGAAGTTAGCTATGGTATTGCAACCCCTGGGAAACACAAAGAGTTTGCATTTACTACACTGGGCAGTGGTACACAGGAAAATTATGTGCCTTGGCCTTTGCTGGATTTGGTGGTAGCACGGATTTTGGGTTCCCATGGAGCACCAGGATCTTTCCTAACTCAGGAGCAGTGTACAAGACTTAACAGTGTTCTCTGCATGCAGGAGGGTACTGAAGGATACTGGTGCTCACTCACATCTCCCATGTTGCAGGAAGTCTTGAATGCAGGAAAGTATCAGGGCTGACTCTAAACACTGTGAGGTACAGACACTGATTATTGATGGCTCACTGAAGATTCAAACTACAGAAATTGATGGAGAACCAGAGGACTTATTGGGTTGAGGTTTTTTTAAATTTAGGTCCAATGAGGGCAAAAAAAAGCAATGAAAAACAACTGCTGTATTTTTTTTAATTCCATGCCAAATATTTGGATCACTTCTGAGAATGTCAGCAGCAACTGCAGAGCTAGTAAGATACCAGTGTTGCGTTGCTATTATTGGTTTTCTTGTTGAATTCCAGGATCACTATGCTGGTTGCTACCAATTTATAGCACTTCATAATTTCATTTATTATTTTGACCAAAAGAGCAACTTTGGTAGACATTTATTGATTCCCCCTTTGGAAAAGATCACAAGCAATTGCTTTTTAAATAAAAAGGGTCTTTGGGTTACATGGATAACCCTGGCACTGAGGGATATGTCTCTTACTCTGCTCTCATGTCTAAAATGTTCAATCATTTCCACTCCCCTAACCTGAAACAAAAATAAAACCTCATTTTAATCATGTCTTTTTCTCCTGATTTTCTCTCCCCACCTCCTGACCTTTCCATGTGAAGAGGATCACGCAGAACATTTCAGCTTTTCTTAGGCTAACTTTTGCTCACTTTGAATAGCATTTATATAGGTCAATAGCATCACTTCCCCTTTCGCCCCCCTCCCCATCGCAGAAGAAATACAGGATCTGACCTCTTTAATGTGTCAGTTAACAGAATGTCTTTTTGTTTGTTTATGGCTCAGGAAGGTGATATTTGAATGAAACAAAATATTCAGGAGAGAGACTTTCTAGTCTGATTTTTTTTTTTTTTCTCCTTATTTGTACTGCACTAAGCACATCTGGCTCTGAGTAAGGCTCTGTAGTCCTGTTTCAATACAAGTAGCAGTAACAGCAGGAGTACTCTGACCACAACCTACAGGATTTACAGTGGAAGATCTACTCTCATTACAGAACGCATAGGAAAAATATGCTGTATTAACAGTGTGTACTACAGCATGCACAAGCCCCCCTGAATATTGCAGGTAAACTATAGTTCACTGATTTTATTGGTACAGAAAAATGCCAAAAGGGAACTCAATGTCTAAACACAGCGCGCCAGCAGCTTGGTCATATTCTAATATGCTATTGGTTATGGTTACAAAGACCATAGCAGAGGAAGCTAAAAGTTTCAGTAACGTTTCAGGCTGACTATTTATCTTTTAATTCTGTATGACTACTCGGTGAACCCAATCCTGCTCCTGTGGAAGTCTAATGAGAGTTTGGGTACTGCATTCCCTGGGAATTGGATGGAGCTTCAACTACTGACTTTGTAAGGCTTCAGCCATGCAAAACTTTGCTGGCACAAGTAACACATAAGAGCAAAGTAAAAAAATCTGCCTGTTTGAAATGTTTAACCATGGCTCATTTGTTAATACTGTAGTTGAAAGGTTAAAAAAACCACCCATTGATTCCGAAAAGTATACGAAGAGGTATTTTGTTTGGACTGTAAGCCTTCACTAGCTGGAAATATTTAGGCATAAACCAATTTTGTTCCCAAATATAGTCCAAAATAAAGAATAGGCAGAAAGTGGAACAAAGTCCCGCATTGTGACCTGTGAAATACTTGTCGAGATTTTTCACTAGAGGGCACTACCACATCATCACCAAAAGGCACCAAGGACAAAGGACAAGAGTATCCTGGTTGGTTAACTTGCACACACTCCACGGGCTGCTTTATGGTTTGAGAAACAATTTTAACCACAGCGCAGAAACAATTTATTTTTTTTAATAGTAGGGGGAATTCAATAGTCGGCCACATTGTTGAACGGTTTGTACATGAAGCTTTCACACTATAAAGTTTTAACTGTTTAGGCTATGGAGCTCATTAAAAATAATCTGCACTGAGTTTGCAGTTCTCATCAAAACAGTTCAAGAAGGCTGTATTTGGGAATTACACTGCTGAATTAGCACAACAAATAGCGAATAATATAGGGCATAAGGCAAAGGAAACTTACACTCGGGCTACTTCCTTTTTGTATTCAACGCTGCTCAAAGGCACCCTGCCCAAATGAGGTTAGGGGAAGAGCTGAAACTGGGAATCACAGGAGTAAAATAGAGAAAGAAATATAAGGGAACTACGCTTTTCTCCCAAAGAAAAGCTACTCGCAATAAGCTCTGATAACTGCCTCACTGCTTGTGTTAAAATAAAAGTACCTCACTGAAAGTAAGGTGCAAAACAAGGTTTAAACACTTCATGTTTAGGGATTTATCTTTTTTTTAAGTATTTCATTTGATGGGCATGCAATGCTTGTTCCAGTCAGTGTTAGAGAATAATACAAATGAAAGTTTTCTTTCAATGATTCTAGCTGAGAGCTCAGAGGTTGCTTTTAAGGTGACCAGGGTTTAGTTTGAAAATTATGGAACCTCTGTTTTTCAAGAAAGTCTCTGCTTTGTAGTCCCTTGCTATGCACCTGAAAACTTCCCACTGACTTCCAGGGGAAATTTGGCTGCTCAGGGATGCACAATTGAGCTTCAGAATGGCAATCGCATACAGAGAACTTAACAATGCACAAAAAATTAACCCTTCAGTGGAGCTAGTCACATGCATAAAGCTATTCATGCATTTATTGCCCTACTTCATATAAAAGACAGCAAGCAATGCAGTTATTATATTAGAAAATTATAAGGAAATTAAACAGCAAGGGGGGCTGGGTTTCTTTTAAAAACACGTGATTTATCCAAATATCTAGTGTCTTAAGCCTTCATCTGTTCTTCTGATTTCTGAAAGCTTTTGAAATTTGGCATGTAGTTTAGGGCACAATTCAATTCCTTTTAACCAGATAAGAATTCAGCCATTTATAATTGCAGTTAGAGGCAAGCCCATGATTGTTAAGCCCCACTAAATTCCTGCAGTGTACTTGGAATTCTGTGGGGTCTCCATTGGTGAAATATCACTGCTAAATTTAATTTAAAAAACAGTTTACTGAAATTATTAAAACTGACTTGCTTACAGTATCCTTCAGATGGAATGGCAACCTACTAAAATGGTCTCCTTTAAACAAGTCTGGGAGAAAGACAGAGGTGTTTATGACTTTGAGGCATCCTATGTCAGATAGCAACAGACATCAACAAAAGGTGCTTATAAGCTGTAGAAAAAAATGGCAGCAGAGTTAGTGGGTTGCCTGTGTGGCCAGAATATCTGAACTCTACCAAGTTCTGCTGAGGAAAACAGTTTCAAGCACAGATGTATTAATTGGGAAGAGAGTCCAGCAGCTGAGAGGGGATCCTGTGGCCTGTGGGATGAGCACCAAGCTCCATAACATCTCACTATGACTCTTCATTTTGGGAGCAATAACAGACCCTTTGGCTATGAAGAAAGTGCAACTGGAATAATATCAAAAAAAGAAGCCTAGTCCCAAGGTTTTGGCAAGTGCGTGTTTTCCTATTATGAGTTACGGAGACCTAGCCCTGTGCAGACAAGCCTGAGAAGGGATGAGTGAGCAGAATGCAATGTCTTTCCTAATATAAACAGATTATTTTGCATTATGGCAGATTTAGGAATGTAAAATGTTCACTCTGTAGCTAGTTAAAGGCTTACCATAATTGCTCTACTACTGCTGTTGCTGCAGGATTCCCTGTCTCATCTGACTGGTGGATGTTGTCTGGCTTTCAGACTCTGTTTGCAGGGGGTTGCTAGAGATGGAAAGCAGGAGATCTGAAGACAGATCCTCCATACATGGTGCCACAGACATCCTGTGTTGTACAACAGCTCATAACTCACTTAATCCGGGCTGAGAACACGCCTTAGAAACGCACAAAATCCAAAACATGAAAGGGAGCCTTTGCCTCCTCCCTTTCCATGTATGCAGCTGTTTGGGCAGCCCAAGAATATGAGACAGGGAAAAATCTAGCCAGACTGAAGCCAACAGCAAAACATCACTGGATGTCAGAGATTTGGAGTTTCACCTGAGAAGGTACTGGCTGAGCACTGAAAATTGAGTAAATTCCCTTTGCCTGGGCCTGCATCTCAAAACGGCAGTCTCAAGCCCAGCGACTAAGCATTCTGCTGCGGCAAATGTGTTTCTGAAATAAAAAACCCAAACACTATCTATAATACACAAGTGAGATATTTTACAATCCAAAGTCAATCTATAGCAACCGAAGTATTTTGTGTGGAAAGACGGATGTAAGTACAAATTTGATTATTAGTTCATGCATCAATACAAGATCAACCCAAAAAGCAGAATCCAAACACTCACAAAATTTGGACAAGAATTCTAGTTTGGGCTTGCAAGCAGGTCTGCGTGTTCAAATGGGTAGTCAAAGACAACCTTTTTTGTTTTGTCAGAGAATCATTTTCTTAACTCTTCTAGCAACGCATCAGCCTGTCTGACATTTCGTGTGATACCTTTTCTTTCAAACACAGAATTAAGGGGGGGGGAGGAAAATCCCTTCACACAGTATCTTTAGGGCTTTTGTTTTGGTTTTGCAACTTTTCTGTTTCTAAAAAAAGCACCAAGTAATCTGTGGCTGAGGGAAGGAAAAATATATTTAAGCAAGGAAAAACATGCTGCTACAGTAAAACTGTGTCAGTTTCTATTAATTCAGTTTTTCATTGTCTGATATTTCCAGGCACAGTGGGCTTTTTGGTAGACCTCTGAGCTCCGCTTTCTAACAGAGGCATAGCACAGGCCCTGTTAGGAAGAGGCAGCGATCTCATTGTTATACACCTCAAAGAGACAATATAATCCTCATGCCTTCAGAAGAGCCAGGACTGAACCCCAAAACAACAATCCAGTCTTCCTTTAGAAGGGTGAGCAAAGCTCAGTCAAAGCCTTTTTAGTGCATACCTATAAATTATTCCCTCATCAAGTAGCTGATCACACTACATTAATATCATGGGCATATTTTGCTTTGTTAGCAAAACTGAATTCCACTGCAACACTAATGAAGAACCAGTCTTCATGTAAGACATGGTATCTCCAGGATGTGTCTATTCCGCTATGAAATTATTTCCTTTTGTCAAGAGTATTACGAGATTACTAACTGGAAAATATTTGAACACAACACAAAGAGGAAAATATGTGTTTTTTGGGGAAGTTGCAAGAACACACAGTAACATAATTCCAATACAAACAAATGTATCTAGTCAATATTAAGCATCTGTCCTTCACATGTGAGCCAAGAAGGCACCGAGCCTCTGATGAGGCACTGCTACAGAAGCTGATTCTTTATCTGCAGAGGCTGGAGCAGGGAGAGGTTTTCGCAGACCCTAGTTCTACCCACAGCATTTTCCAAAGTTCACCTAAGTAGCATCATAGTCTACCTGTTGGATTAGATGAAGCTGGATTCTTTCCAGCTCAATATCAAATTTCATAGGTAGCAAAACCAAGAATAACAACAGGTTCATTTGTATAATTTTGTAAGTATCCCATGATTCCAAGAAAAATCCTGGGACTCATCAGGCAGAGGCAAGTGATTGCTGCACACCAAAATACTGCAGACAATTTCCTAGTTTCTCTCTTCCCTCCACCCACATTGTAATTGAACATAATAAAATACAAAAGAAGCAAGAAAAGAAATCAAGTTATAGACAGTTATTTTGCACTGAGTTGAAACATAGTGACCCATAAGATAAATTTTCTGAAGCTAACTTCTAGTTCAGCCTCAATATTATCTATCTACTTGAAGGAATGTCTAAGGTTGCATGTCTCTCAATACCTACAGTAGTGAAAAAAAATTATAAAGACTGGGCAGGGTGAAAAAATATTGAATGTAATATGCACATATATGTCAGAAAATCTCTATTATTATTTTAAATTTCAGAGCAATATGAATTCTGCTCTGAATGCACTAAATGTAAAAAATGTAGCTGATAACAATCAACACATCCATTTCTAATACCCTTTGCCCAACAGAAAATATCCATGTCCTTCGAAAGCAAAATTAATTCCCAAACTGATCCAAAGCTTTCTGAAATCATCAGAACTCTTTTCACAGATTTTGAAGGGGTTTCAATCTGGTCTGTTAAATGAGTCATTAATCATTTTTAAAGTTGGAAGGGCTGATTTAGCATGTAGTTAAGGATTTCAGAATATGTGCACAGAAAGCAGTGGGATTTTCTAAACTCTTCAGTATTGTCCAATCTCTCCTGTCATTTAGGTCAGTGTTTTTTAAAATTCCTCCATGCTGCTCAACTGTAGCCCCATTAATCCTTCACTACTGGAAAAAGAATACATATCTCCATACTGTCCCTTATCATTCCCAATTTACACATGACTAATATCATATGCTTACCTGTCTTGGTCAGATTACTCCTCAGTGTCCACTTCTACAGTATCAAGAATAAATTACAGGAATCACATATTAAGGTGTGTTATTCATCACAGCCTGCGCATGGAAGAATCATTCTTCCTCCCTGATTCTATAATACCCCTTGTTGTAGGACTTAGGTTCAGTATACTCCAAGCTCCAAACCATTTCTTTTTCCTTTATTATTATATCACTATGTGAAATAAAACTCCATAATAATTTTAAGTACGCTTGTGTATTCCACTTCACCAATGTTGACACACAGAATGTCACATATTGCTTCTTTCTTGTTATGAAGTTAATATTCTCTCTCAGTTGCATAATCCTAACACAAAGTAAAGAGTATCTAAGGGTTTGTTTAAAATTATTCAGTTTCATTATAGTGCCACAAGTGGTGCTGACAGCAAAACCACTTGCTTGCCTAAAATAAAATTAAACATAAAGGATATCTTTTCTTTCATATGGGAAATTGCACAGGCTACCTTATTGCATTTGTTAGTTTTACACAAGTAATCTCACTACCTAGACTTTCACTCCATTTCTACAGACTCCAAACCAAACTTCTAGTGTTATTGCATACAACATTTTTAATTTTCATGTGCTAGCAAACAGTTCTCTCTCCTGTTCATTACTGATTTTATGATGGCTAAATTCTACCTCAAAGGCAAATTTGTCTTCCTTCTCCTTGATTATAGCCTACAGAAATCCAACAAGCAGAATTTAGTTCCAGCTTGTCCAGGACATAGATGACTTTGAGAAGTCCACCATTCCTTAAAGGAAAATCACAGATGAGAGAAATAACCAGAAGAAACCCTTTCAAACCTTCATAGTTATAATTAAACAAACAAACCAAAAAAAGTCCTCAACTATCTATGAATTAGAGAGAATATTTACTTCAGTCTTTGTCCTACTCAGCAACATGAAAATAAAAAAGGATAAAACCTCAGCCCTGGCTATTCCCTGAGGATATTAATGCCACCTGAGGATATCCCTGAGGATATTCTGCCACCAAGACAGTCAAACATGAAATGATCAACATACTGCAACAAAAGGGCCAGTATGTAAGTAATTTTTAAGAAGTCATGCATGCAGACCCAGCTGCTCAGCCATTATCATTGTTAATATTTGGTCCTTTGCCACCAGCTGAGAGCCAAGCAGAAAACAAACCATAAGAGTTAAATCGTATCTACTAACTGACCAAACTTGCTGGTCCAAGGCATACTGCAATGATGGCGAAGAAAAGCAAAGGTACGGAGAGCTAGCCATTTACCATAACACTAGCAGTAGGAAAATGGCAAGCTGATCATGAGACAATTCCTCTTAACTATGTGTCCAATAATTGCTCCTTGAACCCGGAACAGTTCTTCTGCAGCATCACATTCTTGTCATATACTTGATCTGGGGAGTGTGTGTGTGTGTGTGTGTGTGTGTGTGTGTGTGTTAGAATTTATAGTAAAAATATATGCTGCATAGATAAAAATCAGTTAGCCAACTTAACAGCTCTCTTTTGCCTAGTGTCCTCTCCTTTTGTCTCAAAAGTTAGCTTTTGCAAAGTGACAACACTTTTGACAAAGACAGAACTTGTGCTACTGATAGCACAAATATAAATAGTACCTTCTGCATAGGTTGTTTGGGGGTTTTATTTATTTACTAATCTTTTTTTTTTTTTTATGGGCCACTTAAAAATCTGAACAAAATAATTCAAGGGGACAAAGATCATCTGAGAACTTTTCAGCTCCGGACTAGGTAGTCATGGGCTTTGTTGCCACAGATAATTGTATGAAAATACTAGTAGAAGCAGGAGACTTTAGATATCCTGCAACTGATTCAACAGAACTCTCAGAACTAATAAAAAACAGAAAGTACTTTCTTTCTATCTATCTCTCAGAATGTATCTGATCAAAAAGATCTTATGCTGTTCACAAAATTTTATACAGTACTTAAACAGTGCACTCTGCCTACCCCCTCTACAGATTCAGAGCAATACCCAAAGCACTGCTGTGACTCTTTATTCGAAACAAATGCATGATTCAAATTCAACCCCCCAGATGAACCACATCAGAATTACAGAAGGATGATGTTTCTTGACCAGGCTACTCCACTTTTCCAGATACTCAATTATATAAGACTATTAAATAGATAAAGAACATTCAGTTCACAATCACAGTCCCAGGTTACAATGGAAGGAGTAGTAATACAGACACCTGATATCAAGAAAGGTACACATAGGTAACAAGAAGATGTGCTCTTGTGCTTACATGTCCCATTCATCACTTATTGAAGAACTCATGGGAGATCACATTGGCTTCTCATTAACATCAAGAATCACTGAGCTCCCTGCACCTCACCCTTTCCTCTCCCTCTGCCATACAGCAAGGCAGACAGGCATGGATGCAAATGGACTGTTGATTTTTAAAGCTGAGCAGCAAGTCACTGTCATGTGGCTAGGAAGTGGGTCTGAGTTAACGCTGCAATAATTAAAAATTCCATAAATGAGGCAAGCCACTTTTTCCTCTGCACAGCCAGCTCTGCCCTCACACCTGAAGAGCTGGTACTGGGAGAGAAAAGAGGCTTTTTATTTCTCAGCCCCATTTAAGGAGAGCTGTTTCTTCCAGTGGAACACAGTCAGTCAAGGTGACAGCTGACAGGAACCAGTGAAACTGAAAAGCTGCAGAGCAGTCAGTGGAAAACACCGTAACACTTCTGTGATAGTAATGGCCAACTATGTCAAGGAACGGTAAAGGTGAAGAGATCACACAGGATCACACAGAGAAGCTTGAGGGATGGTTGGTTGAAAGAATATGAACAGTAATGCTAAACCAGTTCAGGAAAATGTATTTATTTCTAATTCAAAAGTAGATGCACAGCACAGTAAACATGAAGTACTGTAATTGTTAATTAATATCCCTTTACTTCAGTTAACCATTGAAATACCTAAAAACTGGTAGTTCCATGTTCAGAGCATAGAATTCAGAGCATAGAATACAAGTAAATATTAATTGTCAAATTACGGATATTTTTGTAGCCATAAAGAATGACAGATATTACTGGCTGAAAAGCTACAATATTCAGGCTCTGGAAAATCTGTTTTTTAACTATCCACAGAGTTCAGAATCACTGGGACATATGAGAGGAATATGTACAAGAAACAGAGCTGTATATAATCCTCATTTCTGTGACAGGCAGAGATGGTGAGAGGAATGTTCTTATAAATAAAGGGACTCATATTGTTAAGCTTCTCTCCTCACTCCAGGCCAAGTAAATCTTACAAGAGTAATGTGTGTTTTCTGAAAGCACTGGAGATTATTTGAAGAACCACAGAAAGAGCAAAAGCTACACTGACCCAAAAAAGACGCAGAGGCAGCAAACACCACTAATGTTTCTGTGGCTGCAGAGCCGAAGGCAACTTGCCCTCTTTCATTATGACTGAGTGGGATCGGTTCATATAAACTTGGGATGTTCACATACAATGAGGTTATTGCACGACCTCTGATTCATGGTAACTGTCTGTGCATGTGCCTTAAGCTTGCAGCTCAGGTAACTGGAATTAGCTAATCCCTCTCTTTCATTCAGAGCAGAGGGCTAAGCCAACATGAATTATTTCACATTTTTCAGGTGCTAAAGCACATATGTAAGGTTGCGGTAGACCAGTTGATGTGCAGGAAGTGTTTACCACATGTAAGGTTTCACTTGTGTTTATGTTTTCAGTTCCTGTTTAATACAAACTAGGGAATGTTTCATTCCTTTACAATTTTACACATGTCAAAAAGGAGGCCTTAGCATCATACACTGGGAAGGAATAATCATGGCTGATTGGTGCTAGAACATTTTTTTCAGCTATGGCACAGATGCAGGACAAGATACCACTTCTCCCCCAAACCTTGCCCATTTAGTAAAGGTGAATTACTACATATTCAGGCTATGCTTTCACCTGGTGTTCTCATCATCTGGGATTCTCCCTGGTTATACCCATCTCTGATTCACTTCAAATCTGGCTTTGCATTCTGCACTTGCTGGGTTGATCATACTTCAACTACCTGTGCCATACAGTCTCTCCACTTCTCATCAGCTTCTCTTATTCCACTAAATAAGACACACCAATGCTGCCTCAAATCAGACTGATTTCTGGTTGCCAGTTATATAGTACATTGATGGCAACCACCTGCCAATGCCTAGTCTTTTGACTGATATCTAAGAGACACTGGATGTGAGGAGCTATGCTGTGCTCCAGTTTGGGAGACAGGTCCTACCAGCAGAACTCTGTCACCACTTACAGTTTCATTAGCTCTGAATCATCGGAATAATATTGCTCCACAAAGCAATTTCTAAAAACAGAAACTCAAAATTTAAGAATATTCTCCCCAGGCTGACTTCATCATTCAAATTTAGCTGCTTTGTGACCTTTTTCATTTGTGAATCTGAATGTGCTGTATAAAACTAGAGAATCCATTTCACCAGTATTGCAAAGGAGAGAAGAAAATCCAAAACCAGAAAGTACAAATTTTGCACTTGCTCATTCAGAGCATGAATATGAAAGGTCCTACCTGCCTACCAACAAAATTATTATCTAAAATCAATTGCAACTCAGCTGCATGTGTCCCTAAATGAATAAACTGACCATAGAAAAGCTTAAAGAAGGCATTTATAAATGCATTCACTTTTTTCCTACCCAGAAAATCTATAAATTTGAGTTGCAGTTTGTTCTTTGCAAATTCTCACACCTAAAGAAACATTCAAATTATCTTCTTCTAACATATCATAAAGGAAGAATTTCATCATTGTGTAAAATTAAACCTAGAAAGACAGAAGCTAGTGCATTCACTGATCTTTTAGGTCTTTCTAATTTGTGAGCAAATACACCCAATTATATTACAATGCTTTAATACAATAGAAAATGTAGCTTGAAGGTAGATACTTTTAAAATAAACCAAACCTGACTGTATCGGTGAGCTATTGTGATAAAAAATTAACATGTTTGGGGAAAGTCTGATTTGCATTACACAGTGCCTGTAATCAAATTACCTTCAAATGTTATGCCGTGTCACACTATGTTTGAGATGTTGCTGTCAGAAATGCATACATACGCTTTGCAGTTTGACTCAACCTGGCTTCCTTTTAAGCGATCATGTATGCCTCTGAACCATTGCAGCCAAACGGTGGTAAAATACAGAGGCTGGCAATTCAATTTCATTCAATCTTTCAAGAAGGAAAGAGCAGATAAGCTTTGCTTGTTCGTGTCAGTGATAATATTCAGCACAGCCTAAATCTAATTCAATAGGTTTGCTCCCGCTCTCTTGTCACATTGTCATTTTCTAACCCAGTCCCCCGCCACCCCCTCCCCACTCCATTGCAGCAAAACTTTGTGAAGTGCTTAACCCACAGCCACAGCTGCCTCCCTGTGGATGGCACCCCAGTTTAAAGCCAGCCCTGGGTTTTGTGCAAGGGGACAGGTTGGGACAGCTCAGGTGGTGGCTGCCGGACACCGTCTCTGCTGACCTCATTGCAACCACAGATGTTTACTGCACTTTTTGGGATCTGCAGAAAGCAAAGCAGTAAAGTAGGCCAGCTTGCGGGAAGGCTGTTACCCACAATTCATGGAAAAATGCTGGATAGTTCCCACTAGGTTGTGGTCGGCTAGGAAACGGCAACTTATTAATCTTGTGTCAGAGGGCCAGCTGCAACCCTGGCAGTTACCATATTTCACCACCAACTCCATGTCTGGACAGCCATTGTCTTTTTTATGAAAAACTCCACAAATCAGCTGCTTTTTTCCCTCCTCTACGTGCAGAAACGGAGCTCAGAGTCTGAGGTAGCTCTGGTGCATCATCCACACAGCGGTCAGGTTTGCTAATTCAGAGCAACTGCTTAGTTTCCAACTTTAATGATATTCCCTCAACATATCACTATGGTTGCCTGGCGACCGGATTTGAGCTAGGCCTCTCATTTGATTCCCACACATCAGACCCTGAAAAGCACTTTTTTTCCTTCCTCTGCTTTTGATTCTGGCTCCTCTGAAACCCTTCCCCCTGCGGTGTCGGTATGGGTGGGCAGCACGGTGGCAGAACAAGGCCAGGGGTGACGGGAGGCCTGGAGGCTCCTGGTCACACATCAAGGCCTGGAAACAAAGCCGCCAGGAGCCCTTCCTGACAAACACAAATTCCCTTCAGAAAAAGCAAATTTGGTCTTCCCTTCATAGCGTGGGTGTCATTTTAAGACTTTCCTTAGACACTTTCCTAAATCTGACGCTTTCCATTGTTTTTCGGGCTGTTTCTCACAAAAGGCTTCCTATTATCAACAAGTTGCTATTGGAGTAAGCAAACAGATTGTGAAGGCCTGAAATAATCTAATAAGGAACAGGCTTGCGTGCTTTATGTACCCATGTCTTTATGGGATGCAAAGTTTGTTTGGATATATAATTTTCCACTTTAGTTTGCTTAATTTCAATTAAAGTACCCTTTTAAATGAATGTTTTCACTTAGCTCTGCATCATTCCCCCAGCCATACACACAAACTCACTCTACATAGTATAGCCATAAAAACATTTTTCATAAATTGTTCTAGCCCAAACAAAAGAAGTTTTAAAACACTCTGTTTCCTGGTGCAATTACAGGTCTGATCAGTAAGATGAGTACAACAGCTACATTGAGTTTCTTATTCTTCTCTTGGCTAAAACTGAAAGTCTTCACAAAGTTGAAAGATTGACTTCACTGGAAGCCAGATCAGCTCACATCAGCTGAAGGTTTAGTCCTGAATCTTCAATGTGCTGTGGCAAAAAAACCCCTGTTGCTAGCTATAAAAAATGCTTGTTAGAGTTCTATGAACAAAATGCAGAATTAGTTCAGTAACTAAAAAAAAAAAAAAACCATGATAAAATAACATAAGTCAGACGGGGAAAGAAGAAACATCACCAGATACATATTTAATACATAAATAATTTTCGAAGATTATTACTGTGGAAAATGCAATTAGTCGGGCAATTTACTAAACATTTTATACAAGTTCAAATACAATGTTCTCTTTCTTGTTTGCATGGATTTCAGATCATTCCATTTACAGCCTGCTGATGGATGTGAAAATTCACAGTTATTTGTTGTAAACCACTACTTTAATGTCTACTAGTGCTGAACAAATTCTCACTAATGTTAATGGCAATGCACCAACAGCAGGAGTAGCTCAAACCTAGTTAGCCCAGACAGTAGACAAACCACGTCATCTTTTGTACTGATTGCAGTCTCATGTTGTTTAGGGTTCCCCAAAAATCCCCAACACCTCAAGTTGCAGTAGAACCTTAGTTCACAATATTTTTTCTTTTAAGAAGCTCATAAGCCTTGCGTTTGAAGAAAATGAGAATTGTTCAATAATACCCCAGATATCTGAGAGTTCCTTTTTTGGTTTTGGGACTCCCTGATTTTTCATAAAGCTTCCACACTGCAGAAAGGGGGACAGTTTTGCTGTACACTATCTGGCAGCCCTCACTATCCCTGATGAGAGACATTCTGCTTTAACCTGTCACTACCACAGTCCAGCATCCGATTGTTTTGGGCACAGACTCCCTAAACAATGATTACATTCTCAGACTAGAGATCTCAGTTGTGATGTGCAGTGCCATTTGAGTATTGGATGGTGAAATAAAAAATAATATATATATAGTTCAGTGATATTATGAAACCATGTTAGTTTACAGGGCAAGAATGATGCAGTGGGATTTCAGAATGCGAGGTTTCTATTTGTCCCTCTGTCTTCAGTTAGTCTCCCACTTGTCTGTAATGTGATCTCACTGCAACCTATGGAGGACCTTTCACATGATTGTATCACAAGGGAACGTCATTCTGTGGTCCAGGCTGAAGAGCAGAGTATACTGCTGGGCAAAACCTTGTCTGCTTCACAGGGCTCAAATGTTTTGCAATACCCATTAGAGTAGTATGCTGTGTCATTTATTGCCTGTTACATCCTTATTTGAGATTCTCAGCTGAGGAGAACCTCAGTTCCAGAAATGGGATTTGCAATAAGAAGTAGTGACACCTCAGAAAACCTATTGAGAAAAAATGGTTGTCAGCTATGAAATATATGTTGCTAGAGCTCCCCAGCCATGCAGGAAAGTCTCAAAAGCTAGCCATGTATTTGCACTCAGTACATCAAATAATATTCCAAGGAGCTGTAGACAAATGAACCAAGAAGTTCATTTCATGGCAGGCAATGCTGCTAATGTGAGCTATCTAGAGAACGTGTCAGATCATTACTTTTTGTTCACCAACAACCCAGACTTCACAAGTTAACAGATTTCAACCTTTTTTTATCAATCATTTGCAATAGCTGCTATCGTTGAAGATCCACTACCTGCTGTAACGTTTCTCACTTACTTATTAAGTTGTTAAAGAAGCCGTTTTGTACAGTATACTCCTGACATGTTAAAAAAAGAATGTTTTCAGATTAGTGTTCAAGCTTCATTTTTCTTTTCACTGAAAGTTTTAATTAATACATTAAACACATTGTAGCTGTGTAGATGGGTAAAGGAGATATCTATTTATACATTCTATTGATTCAGGTATTCTAACGTTTGGCAGCATTATACTATACATGCAACAAGAACATGGTGCTGTTTAAGAATTTCTTCCATATTGCTGAATTGAAATTGAAACACACACACAAAATCCCATCCGCAACAATGGAATGTATACCACATTGTATTATCCTCCCTCTCACACAGGAAGTATTTGCAAGAAAGAAAGGTAAATATTGAACACCGGTTTGCTGCCTGAAGGCAGGATCATGGTACATGCTGGAAATAGAATTGCCCTATATTTATCTCATATCCTTCCAGCTCTAGGCAGAGCACCCAAAAAGGTGAATTTGGCAAAACAGTGCTTTATCTGAAAGCTTTAATTTTTTTTTTTTTTTTTTCACTTGTTTATTTGGATCTTCTGCTGTACCACAGTACAGTTTCGGCATCAGGTTTTCACTACAGGTCAGAAGTTTGGTATGGAAAGTATATTTGGGCCTGTGATAATGTGTGCTGAATTTTTCTTCTCTGTTATTTAACTGTGTGGTTTCCAGTGAACATTGGGCACTGGATTTGATAACCTGGAGAAGCCCTCCTATTCTCTGTGATCCTAAATGAAAGGCAGTGAACATGGCTACAGTCAAAATGCGTAAGAGACTGGATGAGTATACAGAATTATTGCTTTCATTGACTATCCGTGGAATCTTTTAGTTGTCTGAAAAGCCTCTAAAGTATAAAAAAGTTAACTCTTTTATTTATAATAAAAATGTTATCAGAATTTGAATACAGGAAAGGATATCACTTGCTTCAGAGGTGCTCTCTCAAAATAAAAAAGTAGCTCTGGGTATAATATCTATATATACGTAAGTGTACTTATTCAGATATATTTAGAGTCCCACATTTTACAAAAATTTCTGTGTTGATGAAGTGATAGGAAATAAAACTTGTCACTGTAGAAGGGAAATAGCATGCTCAGCATCAGGCATTCGAAGGGAAGGGACTGGAGAAGTAGTACTTCATATTTCTCATATCAGAATTCTTGTGTTTTAGTGAATGACATAGGTTAAGAAACTCTTTGCCTAAAACATGAGTTTTACTTTGATGTGATTCATTTTAGGTCACAGAAAGTTTGGCCCAATTTCCACCGATTTGGGATCCAACCAGTAATGAATCAGAAGCAGCACCAAGAATAGATCTAAGAAGTTCTGACTCACAGGCCACCTCTTTATCAAAACACCCACTCCCTCCCAATCAGACAGACGTCCCTTGTTTCTAAATAAATGCATTTAGTTACAAAATGGATTTATTTATTTTTAGCAACAATTGCTCATAGTGACAAAATTGTCCAATTAATAACAAAATACATTCTGTTTCATAAGATTTGCACTCATGCATAAAATTGCCACTCTTATCATAATTAATGTAGAGATTGAAATTATTTGACATCTAGAGATGTTGACGTGTCACTGTCTGAACACCTCCATTTCTCTTCTCCACTTTACTTTCACCCTTTTAGAACATGATAGGATATCCAAATCCTATGAAGTCACGTGCATAAAATAATATTGCATTCATATTACTTCAAAATGCACAAAAACACTTGCCAACATCAACCCAGTACAACTCTGTACCCCTCTTGTGGCAGAACCAGTTGTGATAGCAACAACTCTGAGCTTTTAGTTGACCTTTTAGTTCACACCACTGACAGACTTGTATATCTAGAGCACACTGCTCCCAGGTACCAGCTTTGCTATTACCAACCTTCAGCAGAACATCTGCAAGCAAATGAAGAATAAATCCTCAAATGGTTCCTATTCCTCACATAACCACAGATATCTTAAGTCAGAAATCTTTCACCTGCATGTGTTGTTAAATTAAGATCTGTAAGCGATACACAGAATAATATTGAAGATAAAATTATATCACTGTGGTTTACTTATCTCAATTACCTGAATGGAATAGTGCACTGACTGCCCCAATGTGGAACCACCTCTGATGAACAAGCCATGCTGGATAAAATACATATCAAGTCAAATCACTACATTGTATTTGAAAAGAAATTAATCCCAAGGATAAAAGACACTTTAATTTCCTGTCTTACACCCCTCCCTTTTCAAATGAATCTTCTAGAGTCAGAGGGGAAAATATCTACCTCGGCAAAATGTGTAAAAAAGGTCTAAATAATACATGTTTGTTTAAAGCACAATCTTATTGTGATTGGAATCCCATGGAAAAACCATCACTCCCTAGCTGCCATTTGCAAAAGGGTCTGGAGTGCCTGGAAAAATTTTGCATGAACTTCCAAATGTGTAGGAAGCCTCCTCACTGCCTCTACTCTTCCTGAAATATTTCCAAAAGAAAACATTTTCACTGCACAGAGGAACAAAGCATGTTTAACACTAACAAGAGACTCACTTTCATTATTTTCTGTTTCTGTTGCACGCATTGATTCACATGGAGAAAGAAAATTACTTGCCTCAAATTTGTGCCAGAGCTTGGCCACTACCAGGCCTCTCACTGTTCAGTCTCCAGTCCTGTATTTTAGCCATAAGACCATCCATCTCCCTGGCACTCATTGGAAGACTGGAATGTGCTTATTGCCAAAAATCTCCCCAACCCAGGTCAAAAACATAGAAAAAAGAAAATGCAACATATATAAACAGTGCTTTCTTTTGGAACTAGATGATCTTAAGGTCCTTTCCAACCCTAACTATTCTATGATTCTGTTAAATTAAGTACATTAGAGAAGCTAAGGATAGATTTGAAAATGAAGGTGGAAGGCATTTTTTCCACCACCAAAGCTGAAGTGATCCAATATGTCTGTGGACATTTTCTGATTTAACATGTTTCCATGTAAGGAACAGGTTTCCAAGTAAGCAACAGGTTTCCAAAACCCACTGCAATTCCTAGTGACTACTCTGTCACTATACGATGTGAATGAATGCTAAAAATAACACATATTCTATTCTGTGGCTATCCAGTAGAGATTTCACTCAGCCTGGGTTTATGTATAATTCCTGTCATGCCTTCACAGCACAAACACTCAGAGTAACTGTAGCAGTGGTCTATTTTTGTCTTGTATAGGTCTAGAATGAAGATTAAATGTATTTAATACACAGTTTGGTGTTAATCTTCTTCATTGACTTATGGTAGCAAAGAATTACACGAAATCAATGAAATTTCATCTGATATATTCAGGACTAGGCCCAAAACATATAAATACAAAAGGAAGACAAGCCATTGTACAGTGCCAGAATATAGCCATGAAGAGATGAGGTTTCCTAGTAAAGTTACCTTACAACAGAAGTAAAACTGTTATATTTTCAAGATAGACCATGAATAAACAAAAACTTTTATTAAAACTTATAAGCCAATATATTTCTCAGGGGATGCTTATTCTTTATGCCAAAATCCCTCTCTTCAGACATCTGGTCCCCTTGACAGGTTTTGGTTAAATGCAGTCTCTAAACTAAAGCTTTCTATTATTTGGGAAGCAATTTAATCTGGAAGAGATGAATAGAAAACAATGTCTATTAGAATAAAACTGTTTCTTTAATTACACATAACTAAATTTGCTGTCACCTCTCAAACACTATGTACACAATCTCAGAGATGCTGGCAGCAGATCAACCAGACAAAATCCCTAAATGAGCAGACTGCTACAAGCAGAAGAGAATGACTTCCTGCACTCTTTCTATGTGACAGGGAGAATTAATGTTTCTATAGGAAAATGTGGAGGAGGAATGAAAGCAGGCAGTAATTGTGGGGGAGGTGGTCCCAGGTCACCGTGCAGCAGGCAGATCTGCACAGAACATACAATGCAAGATTTGGTAAAGGCAGGGCACAGGCTCAGTGGGGAGGCTACTTCATGGATCCTCCTTACTACATTCCCTGGCAGAATCTCAGGAGCAGCTTCCCTGGATTCAACTTCTACACCCACAGATAACATATTACTAGATGAGCTAACAAACACGTCATCAACACAGATGCGGGGAAGGACTACTCAGGATGTAGTTAGTAGAGATTCCTTTGGAACCATGTATTAGCCATTAGGAGAAAGAAGCTTGGTGGCACAAGGTAGTTATGCCCAAGGTCAGCGTATCTTCCCAATTTGCCATCAGCTTGATTCATGTAGGAGAAACTCAGAAGCACACTCGCCAGTGAAACGATGAACTGCCCTCTTGTGGAAATTCAGGGGAGGGGGCAGGGGTGGGATGCTGGTTTACTTTCTCTGGGAGGAGAGGTGCCCGCAAATCAACGAATTATGTGTAGAAGGTCTATAGAGCTTGCTATGGCTCATAAGGACAGTAGGCTGCCTTTGAATTAACATGCCCTCCACCTCCACCACCTTAGAGACAGTGCAAAGAAGTGCACTGTCTTGGGAAACAAACCCATCATGAGAATGTCCTGAATTGAATGGGAAAGTGCTGCAGCAACACAAATGTTCAGGACAAACTCACAAATGGAGCTTCATACCTAAAGAGTATACCTAAAGAGTATGAAGCTGAGTAGAGTGGTGGATCCACTCAGGGTAGAACTGAGGTACAGACTTCTTCGGAATATGAGTAGTTCCTTTTTAAGCTCATGTGTTTTGTAGAAACCAGACCAAAACATTAAGCCTCTTCAACGGGTCAAACTTGAAATACAAAATGGGACATGAATGTAGCAGAGCTTACGATTAAGAATTGCAGAAAGTCACTTCATGCAGAAAGTGGGAAAAGAACAGTTTGAAGCTGCTATGCTCCAGTGGCTGAGATGAACAATTATGTTTATAAAATGGAATTATTTAGCTTATTAAAATTTTGTAAGCTTCTGTTGTCTGTAGGTCATCTGGCTGCTACTCAGCAAGTAGTACCAAGGTTTCTTTTTCCCACTGAATGAGTAAGAACTTACTATGAAGTGCCAGCTGAATTTTAAGGGGTATTATCAGAGGTCTTATAAGTGTGAGAGGGTTATTTAGCCAAAGTCTTGCACAACCATTTCAGTACCAGGCTGATATTCTAGACTTCTTTGTCTAAGTTAACATGTATTAGGTACTGATTCACCATGTCTGCTGTGGCAGAAGCCAGGGAGAGTTCTGCCTCTGGTTTAAAGAGAAACAAGACTAGGTAGACAAGCATATCTTGGCTACTGGTAAAATGATAGTAGAAAATATAAAACAAAAAACTCTTAAAATATTTGACAGCTTAATGGCATTTGTTTTTATAACTATTAGCCTTTAGAAGACAGATGACAGAATGACCCTCAGAAGAACAAATTCTCTACAAAGTAAGAACAAAAACAATTCATTTTGTCTTGTAATCAACCAAAAAGGAACTACTCAAACTAAGTTTTGCTTTATGTCCTGGAATATTAAAACCGAATACTTGCATGAGCACAGTCCCTCTCCTTTTTAAAGCAAGCATGTAACCATTGGTTTTGAAAACACTATCTAAATGCTCTGGGACAGCAGAGCAACAGTTAGCTGCAGTGAGGCTGCCCAAATCCACAATAACTTGAAAGCATGGTCCATGCTGCCATATCTAATCCACGTAAGTATTTCTATTGCCTCCATCTCAGAGGATTCTGTGTGCACCAAACATCAATCCCACAGTTTGTCCGGGTTATTTCTAAACACTGAGGATGCAAACAACTGTTCACTGTCCTGTACTCTTATTACAGAAGCAGCCACAAATCCTTAACATTGCAGCCCCATGCTAGCAGGTCTGTCTGTAATGTGGCTTGTCCCCTTGGCTATTTCCAGGCAGCTCTACCTTGAAATGCCAACTCACTGATGTAAGCATTTAAAATGAGCTTGCTCAGGAGTGCCTAGATTAGCTGTGTTGCCAGGCTCTAGAAACTCTAACCCCCTTTTCCACTTCAGTGGGCTGAGCTTTTGACACTGAAAAATACCATTTAAAATTAATTAGAGCTCCTTATTTTGTACCAAATCTCTCCACTACCATCTCGGTTTATTATGTTTTATGCAGGGAGGGGGGTTCCAGTCAGCAAGGTGTTCTGGGCTGCGCTACCAAAACTCATGGATGAGGAGATACTTGCAGAGTAAACAGTATGTGAACAGTATTTCCACAAATCACAGTTTTTGCACAACTTCTGGATGACTCTAGTGGAATCTCACATGTTACACTGCAAGGCGAGGCAAACCTCCTGGCAGCAGCTTCTCAAGGGGATTTATTGTATTATTTTTACTACTGTGCACAATATTGTAAAGTTTTATCTGTAGCACATGCCAAGTGGATTTTTAAAATAATTTGATGTAAACTGTCACAAAATAGCTTAACACATATGATCAAGCCAAATATTTTCCAGTCTATTTGCTACAGCTGATTAATGAATACATTTTTAACAGCTGAAGGCAAGTATTTTCATTTGATTTCCTGTTCTGAAGGACCTTCTGCCTATCTGATAAAAAAAAAGAATCTAAAGATTCTTCTAATATATGTTAGGAGGGGTGTTGTCAGCAACTAAATGATAGACAAGTAGCAGCTCTAGAGAGCTGTCACCTACAAAATAGTGCAATGCCGTCATGTAAATATGTGCACACAAAATTTTATTAGATGGCTGTTTATTGAGAAGGAGATCACAACAGTGAACTAATTCTGCACATGAAGTGTTCTTCAACACTTCATATTTGGCAAACATCAAATTTCTAAACTATCCACCAAAATGTAAATGGCATACTTGATATTCAAACTAACAGCAGGTTGTCCCATACAAAATTGTGTTCTTTAATGTTAGACATTGATTGTATAGCACTCAGCACTTTCATGGTATTTTGAAATACGCTGTTGACAAACACTGAGCAGCAAAAATGTAACAAAATAGGTGCAAAGTAAAATGGTGTAAAAGCAACAGTTAGAAGCAAACACCGCATATGGAGCTCAATGGCAAAACCTAATGTAGCTGTTGTATGCATTATCCAGTAAGCTTAGAGGATGCCCAGGTAGTCAAAACAATTAGTCTGACACATCATTACTCATACTGGAACAGCTTCACTTTACATTATTTTAGACAGGGCAGTAGCATAATAGGCTCTTAAGAGTTTTACAGCAGAAAAAAATCTCTTGGATTCAAACACGGCTACAATTCTGTGAAATCCCCTTTTCCGAACAAAACTAAAAAGAAGGGAATTTTTAGGTGGAATTTGAGTTATAGACAGAGATGACTGCAGAAGTATAAATGTTAGTAATCACGAGGGATTTCTGGAAGTTACACTGTTTTTTGTAGATCCTGATTCTTTAGTTACTCACAGATTAAACAACTAGAGAAAATGTCTAAGAATCTAGCCCTGAATTTAATATATCTTAATTCTTCTGCTGCACAATCTCAACTTTAATTCAAATTATTATGATTATGCCAATTCCCTATTCACAGTATAGATAGGGCAAGGATAAAAAACCAACAGTGTACACAGAGCTTTTAACTTTTACATGCACTTGTGTAAATAAACACAGTTAGGAAAACTTTACTTCAAAAGGAAAACTAAATATCTGCAAACATTTATATCTGTAAATATCTACAGTCCTTTAATAAAATAAGTGAATATGCTTTCACTTAAGACTGTTACAGGATTCTTCTCTGCTTCTGAGCATCCTAACATTTACAGATGTCCCCGCACTAGTTAAAACCACTCGTCCATTGTTCTGCCTTTTGTGCAGACGCTTGTACCTGTGCTGAGTGGGTATAAAATGCTTCCAAATCAGAACAACATAGTTTTATGTACTGGCACCACTGTAAACAAATAGCAACACAAGACATACGGCAGTAGAGAATCAGGAACCAAACACTCCCATAAGAAAGAGTTTCCAGAACATAAATGCTGCTAAAAGTTCCCTTTTTAGCCAGGAAGAATCTTCCCATACATCTCTGAGAGTGCTGAATGAGACCAATGACAAGTATTTTTACATGGGGTATGCAAGGACAGAGGTCTCAGTGCTCAAAAGCACTGGTACAGGCTGAGCCTTAGAATCACTTTCATTGCAAACCCAAGCAATTAAGATAAAGAAATTGCAAACAAAATGTCTCTGCATTGCTTATCAGATTCCTATAGACCCTGCTGCCAGCATCTTCCAGCCCTGTGCCGCCTTTCTGCTGGGATGCCACAGCAGCAATCAAAATCGGTGGTGGATCTCCAATTAAAATATTTACTCTATTTTTTATCAGGATTATTTTTAATCTGGCAAGATTTGTATTGCAGTGTGCTGCCTTCTCCCCCAAAACACAGTCTAGTAAACTGACATGCCAATATAATAGAGGAGTGAGCCTTTATGAGGAATAGATGTCCAAAAGCTTTGTGAGCATTGTTCCTGCAAAAAAGGGTATGGACACAAATACCTTGGATTACACAGAAGCTCTCACAGTGGGCAGAACCCAAAGCCCAATCAACCTCGTGTTTTGTCTAGAAGTTATGCTGATATTTTTTTTAAGTATACACCTTATGCAATGCCAGCCACATTCTCTGATCCTTAAATTAGCATTCTACAATTACTTTCAGAGAAAATGCAACTTCTAAGGCCCAGTATTTGCTTCTGTGTACATTTGTGTGGATAAAATTCATCTACAAAGGTGCTTACAGAGAGTGAAAACATAATGGAAGACAAACAGATTTGGAAAACTGACCTGGAAATCCCACCCTGGGTCTACAAGTCATTTCCTGGTAGTATCACAAATATATTATATAACCAGGTCAAAATTAATTTTAAAATATGTATTAGCCCACTTTCCCCACTGGGAAAAGTTTTCTGATGATCAGAGAATTCTCATGTTAAACCTAACCAGTTATAGCCAATTCCTGATCATTTCTTATGCCACTACTATTTCAGAACATCTCCATTTTGCTTATCTTTCAGATAAGACAGAAAATATCCTTCTCAGGACAGGAAAAAAATAATTACACGAGAAGTTATAAAAGATTAGAGATTATTTTGGACCAATACTAGGATTTTTATCAAACTATACTGATAAAAGATATTTTGGAAACCAATATAGACTCCTATGCCAAGGATTTAATACCATCTCATGCATACTTCCATGAGGTTTTGTGTGTGCATGGAAATAAGGAACTGGACTTGACTCTCCCGTAAATTTTATTTGCTCTCCCCACAGAAATAAGGGTCTGAAGGGTCCCTTTGATTCCCTAGTTAAAAGGAATGAACCAAGAGCTCTCAAACTGAAACACCATGGAAGAAATCTCTCTTAACAGTCAGTTCTATAGAACATCTCCAAGCTAGCATTCCTTAGTTAGATTTTTTTTATATTAGGCAAAAAAAAGAAAAATCTCAGCTACCACAGATGACTTCTTTTCATCACTACACTCATAAGTAAACCATCTATCACTGCCTGTTTCTACCTTTCAGTATACGAAGGCTTAAGTATATGAACTGAAGCTGTAAACTAGCCTCTACCTGTAACTGATCTGCTTATAAATCTTCCATTGCTTCTTGCATCCTACTGACATGACAAATTTTCTTCTCCTTCTCACATGGATAAACACAAATAAGTATTTAAAAAAACACAAAACATCATCAGCACACATTCTTTTTTCTTGTTAGAATAGAATCAACCAAGGAATAATCCCTTGTTGAGAGCTTTGTCTCTTTTTCACCCACTTTTTTTCCCTGCTTGAAAGACTATGAGCATCTGCTTCCCTTGTTTTCCTAAACAAGTCTTTGGAAAACATCAATTCATCCTGCAGGCTTTAGGAAGCTTACTGATCCTATCAGCTTAATAGCATATTGCTACACTCAAAAGAAGGCACTAGTGCTCTTGACTATTATGTCCTGTTTTTTAAAGCATGGCAAAGACATCAGGCACTCTAGTACATACTTAGTAGTGTATGACAAATTAAATAACAAGATAGTAAGGAATTACTGGGACTGGCTAGTATTTTTTTCACCTCAATGTCACATTTTCCTTATTTGTTTACATCATCAGAAGAAAATTATTCTACAGCATCCAGTTGTGCTGTTCAAAGGGAAACTCTTTCAAATGCCAATACAAAGATCAAGGGTTAAGGTCCCAGTTCCCAGTTTGCTAATAGCAAAAGCACAAAATTTGTGTCCCTCTTTCTCTCCAGAATTTTAGGTGAGTACTGCAGGCTTTGAATCATGCCTTCCTGCCTAAATCCTACCATACCTGTAAGATGGGTTCTTATTATGTGAGGCTACATGGGAGCTGCAGGAAGACAGGTACTGTATCTCAACCCTTCATATTTGCTATTGTGTATATGAAAATTTAAAAGATAATTGTTTCCAGTTAGAGTGGTTCAATAGGTGTGCATCTCCTTTTACACTGAGCCTGATGTGTTTACTATCCGTAAATTCACAGCAAGACTTTGAGAAGCAGTTTTTTCAAGTAAGACAGGAAAATTCTTCACCTGCATGAGTGAGAGATGCTACTAGTTAGTCTAAAGGAGAAGATCCTGATTTTTTTATTTATCTCACAATCTAAAACAGGCGGTGGTGTGGAATACATCATCCAGCTGATTGATTAAGCCAACAGCTAAGGGTAACTATCCCCCAACAAATATTCAGTCCAGATGGGCCAAATTCTGATTTAATCTCTATTGGAAGGTTCCAGTAAATTCAATATTCTTATTGACTTTCTATAGCTAGTGTTATAAACAGACTCAGAGTCAGATCATATAGATGTAATAATTAAATGTCTTACATCAGTTTCTTACACGTTTGAATGGATAGCTGTCCCTCAGCTTCTCAGGTGGGTTTTGACTTCAAGATGTAGATTTTGATTCTGCTCAAGAATATGGGAAAAGAAGAAACTCGGCTACCAATTTTATATAGCAAAGTGGAGAATACTTTACTAGAGGAAAATCACTTTGGCAGATCCCACTAGAGGTGATGGCTCCATCATGTACATAGTAGTAAGCACAGAAAGAAGGACAGGTCTGAATAACTTCCCGAGCTAGGACTTATGTAGCTAACTCATAATTACATATGCTGTCCCTCAGAACAGTTTAAAATACCTGTTTAATTTTAAGTCTACAGTCGAGTAGAATTGACAGCATGTGAAGACACACTGATTCAATGGAATGCTGAGGTTTGCTACAGAGATGCCCTCCCCAGATGGGACTGTAACACTGTCTAACAATTATCTTTATTTTGTATCAATGAATCACAGAACCATAGGATCATAGAATAGTTAGGGTTGGAAAGGACCTTAACATCATCTAGTTCCAACTCCCCTGCCATGGGCAGGGACACCTCACACTAAACCATATCACCCAAGGCTATGTCCAACC
>JANRGW010003801.1:0-13044 GCA_024733675.1 Psilopsiagon aymara | reverse complement strand
CTAATGAAGAGTCCCTCCCCAGCACCCCTATAGGCCCCCTTCAGATATTGGAAGGCTGCTATGAGGTCTCCACACAGACTTCTCTTCTCTTCTATGGGTACGGTATTTGTTGTATGCATTGGTTTGAAGTGTATATTACTTCGTGCTATTTCAGTAAATGGTTGGTTAGCTGACAAAGTGAATGGGTGGGAAAGAGAAGAAACAAATGCTTCAAATTAAAACTTCCCCATTTTCCCACAAAACCACAGCTATTTTACATCAAATTTAGACCAATGTTAGAGGAAATGTCTCATACCACCAAATACAAAAATCAAAGCTAAACCAAAACCCATTCAAACTAAATATAATATTGCGAAAATTAAATCTTTTCAACCAAATTTTATTAATTTTTTTCAAAGCAAAGAGATGTGAAAATTCAATATAAGTATAAATAATTTCGGTTAAATTAAATCAACTGGTATTAGCAAATACAACACATTTCATTCCACTCGAGTTTGTATATTTATGCATTTTTTTGAGATTTTCATAGAAGAAAGCAGTTAGTAAGAGATCTTGAAAAGAGTTTGGAGTTTCTTTTTTTCCCCCAGTCTCAGACACCAGTTGTAAGAGGCTTTTGCTGCCAGACATTATAGTATGATTTCCCTGTACAATTATAGGTGAAAGGATATACAAAGAGCATTAATATGTCCCTCTGATAGCAAAATCCAACGAGTCTATCCATCTCACTGCATAATCAGTCACACAGTTATGACTGGCTGGTTTTAGCCAAGTTATTTTGTTTGAAAGTGGTTTTTCACACTGCAGCCCATGGCATTTTTGGGTCAGAATGCATTGTCTTTTAGGGGAATGGGGAAGATCGACTTTGCTTTTTATAGATGAGTATTACTATGAACCAAAAATTCATCAATTCATGCAAGTAAGTTCTCACAATAGTTAAGTGCTTTCTAAATTGAAAGCCTTTATAAGTTGCCCCCAAAACACATTGTATCTTTGAATAGCACTGTGGTATTGAAATAATATAAACAAACAGCTTTAGAAAAATACACAACATTTTAAAAACATATATATGGCATAGCACTGTGTACAATCATTTTCATGACCCCTCTTTACATAATTTCAGTGAATTGAAAATTAAGTTTCTTGATGAGTCAAACTGAGGTGGATGCCAAAACTATTCAATATCAGAGAAATGCAGTTTAGAGTCAATAGGATTGGCCATCTAATGACGATTAAGTATGCTATAAATTTAAATCTTTGAACTACTTGTTGAGATTTATTCAGGCAGACAAACAAAGATAACAAAAGTCTTTTGTGTGTTTGTCACTCATTTCCATTGCTCTGTTGTTGCAGTGTCAAATAATGTCAGTTATTTAAGCACAATTAATGTAATTTTAAATTCTCAACAAATTAAATTATAAAGACAAGAAGTTCAAGGAGGACCCTACCCATTTTTATTGAACATTTTATTTTTTTTCCTCCTAGTTTTGTGGAAAATTTTAAATCAATTAAAGGCTAGTTTCAAATTTGATTTTTAGAGATTGAGCCCATTTTGATACAAAATTGACTTTCTTTTCATTAAGCTATTTCCTCTGGTTTTGACAAGAACTACATCTTGAAGTAAAATTCAGGAAGATTAAATAATTTTCATAACATTCTGAAGAGCCAGAGGGGAAAAGGCCATATATTCCCAATAACTCTCACTTATGCCAGAATTATTTCTTTTCATTTATGATTATGTGTGTTCATTCTGTGCAGGGGTACCTACCTTCTTAAAGCGTCTACTTGCACGGTTACTAGTTTCATTTTAGCAGAATTGCAAGAAGTCTTTTTAAAACAATGCCACAAATATAACTAACTATTGAAGGAAAAACAGAGGCTTGATAAGAAAATATACAGTTGTTTTTAATCTATTTAATAAAAGGATGTTAAGTCCTTCATTTAGAAATTTTGAAAATTAACTGAAGACAAAAAGATTGCCAATTTCTAGTCTTGCTTAATTTGAACGGGATCAGAGAAGTTATTCTATGAAAACAACTTAAAGCTGGTCACCTAAAAGAAGCAAAATTAGCACCTATTGTGCTTATATCATGTTGACTATGTTGCATGTTATATAATTTAGGAGGAAGGGGGTGAAATATTTTACATTTTGTGAGATCATAACTAAGGATTTAGTACAGCATCTAGAGTTTCTTTGCAAGTATAAAGACAATGATCCATTGTGTACTTCTATTACTAATTATTCTGTAAAGATTGTCTGTTCCAAAAGATAATTAGAAAGGGTGAAATTTAATTCCATTAAACAGGACTCATCGAGGACATAATGAAATTTTGTTGTGAAGTAGTAGACTCACTTTGAAGCCAAATAAAAAGCTTTTACATCGATAGAATGAATAAGATTGTAAAAGTTCATACCTTTTTTTTCCTTTTCTTTTTCCTGCGCAGACAGCATTTAAGCATAATTAGACTAAGACTGAATTATACTTGCGACAAGTTTCATTTCTCAGATATTTCAGGAAAAATGGATGTCGTCTTCTGCTTTTTAGTATTTGTTTTGCAGAAGACAACAAACCAGGCACAGAATAGAAGAAAAAGTGATCTATACTTATATACCACCAGACTTCTCTGATTCCAACTTGGCCTTCCAGATGTTACAAGTAAAAAAAATAAAGAAATAATCCCAGTGCTGCCTGAAGAAGCCCCATACAAGGCTCATCCCAAGCCAGTTCTGGGTTTCAGGAGTGCATCAGGATGTCTCCAGGTCTTGATCACATTTCCAAAGTGTTTGACAATAAGATGCTTGTCCAAGTGATGATTTGGCTGTGTGGACCACTGTCACCCAAAACCAGTCCTAGATACAGTGTAGAGCTAGAGAACTTGGCCATATTGCCCAAGGCCCCAGAGTAGCCAGCACTGCTGCAGGAAAAATGTGCTTGAACTAATGGCTAGTACCTGGGTTCAGGTCTTTATTGTCTCATTTAAAGGCCATATGAACCTACTTAATGGCACAGGGTTTACTGTAAAGAAAAGAATGATATGAATACATTAGTAACCCATTTCTTTGAGGTTAACCACTAAACACAATACAGCAGTAGATAATATGCTTGGGAAAACTCTCTGAGAAAACGCATGCAGCTGCTTGAAACCAACTCACTTCAGTTCACTGGACCAAGTCCAAACATTACAGGCTTGACTTTGGTTGCTTAGAACTTAAAGCTGCTCCTGCAGCAGCATGAAAACTTTTCACACCTCAGTTGTTGTGCTCTGCGACAGTCCTTTACAAGAGCCGGAGCCCTACACACCCATCCTGGAAGAAGAGAGGATAGGAAAGAAAAATAAATCAAGAACTGCCAGTCTAAGGGGAGCATAAAGATCAAATATAGAGAGAATAAGTGACCTGCCCAAAGTCCCGTCATTAAGACTATGCCTTTCTTGACTTCAGGTGAGCGTCCTGAGGACAGGGTATCTTTCCTCTCAAGGACTGTACTTTCTCATGAGGCAAATGCTAGTTTTGGAAAAAAAAAGCCCCAAGCAGCTCTTTTCCTCCTGGTATGCTGAATGGACGTGAGTTTATTTTTTAAGACCAATTCCTATTTTAACAGAAAGTGCCATTGCTAAATTCTGAAACTGAAAAGAATTTCAACATACTGTGACCTAATGACAGTGGATGTTAAGAACACATGTGGCTTTTTTGAGCTTTGTAGAATATTCCCATGAAGAGATACTTAGCAAATGCAGCTTTGTGTACATTTCACAGAACTCTGCCAGCATTACTGACTTTTACCCAGGCCTGAGCCTTACTCAAGACTGAAGTCACAAAAGAGGGGATTAGTAGGGCTACACTGAGGCTGTCTGTCACATAAATAGTTAATTAACTCCTGACTAGACCCTGCTAAATCCCCATTTCCTTTGCATTTTATCAACCCTCCCTAGGGAAAAAAAAAAAAAAAAGTTCTTATATAGCAGAGAAATAAAAACTGTAGTCCAGAGTAGTAATGAAATAAGCCTTTTCTGAACAAAAGTTGTTATACCATAAGAGATAACAACAGGTTCAGATGTTGCATCCTCTTGAAACCAGGTTAATCACCATGCTCAAATCATCACTTCTAAATATGTCCCAAAAAAGTAAAATTACAACAAAAAATCAAGCTTGTCTTCAATACAGTCTTTCACTGAATTTTTTATAAAGTGAATTCGAAGTCTATATGTTACCTGTCACCTTAGCTCAGCAGCGTCAGTGTAAATCTACACCAAGATGGAGCAGGACAGTAGGTACAAACAGACTGGAGGTATGACAAAGAAAGAAATGGGTTTATTAAAATTCAAATCATGTATTTTGCATAAAACATACTTTTTGTAAAAGGATTAAGGCAATCAGAACTAGCTTTTCCTTTCAGAGAAACAAATTTACACCTGAGACTCCTCTCCACAGGTAAAGCACCTTCCTTGGAGACATTTCCAATAGCTGCCTTGTCTCAAGGCATGTAAACACTTGATACATGACCTGAATTTAGCTCTTTTTCACTTTGGAAACATCAGTTTATAGATATGAATGTATTTGAAAAATAAATAGGCTACATTTTCTGAATAAAAAATAACTAAATAAAAGAAAAATTTTCATCCTTCCACATTTTTTGGAAATATCATTTTCTTGAAGTTCAAAATAGAAGAAAATTAAAGTGTATGGCTATGAAAAATGAGAAGGAAAAATGCTTACTTTACCTGTCTATGCTGCTAAGCATTTTAATCAGAACTAATAATTTTTCTTTTAGAAATATTAAGCTATAAATTCATTTCCCAGCTGCAATGTGAAATTGCTGATACATGTGTCTGATTTTTCAAAGTACTATGCAGCTACCTGGAGGTGCTGCACATCCTTCACCTCCTTTATACATAAGACCAAGCCCTTTTCTATATGAACACACATCAAATGTTTACATCACCCACACAAAAGAGGATTTAAGAAGTGGGAGTAGGAAGGTAACAGTTTTAAGGACACATCTCAAGTGGCAGTGTTAATCACTGATAAAAGCAAACTGCTGTTAGATAAGTTTCTCCACAGAAGAGAATGTACCTCATGGTCTGAATCAGAGCAGACTGTTTTCACCACATAGAATCAAACTTTCTACAAAGCATTTGGCTCTCCAGCCTGTTACTGAGCTTAAATAGATAAGTTACAAGAGGAAAGAGGCAGGCATTAAATATGAACATTAAGAACCACATTATAAAGAAAACGCAAACTGAATGCCAAGGATGGAAACCAACTAACTGTGAATTTCACTCCAATTTTTTTCTTTCATTATTTATTTTCTCTCCTCAGATGGATATCACAAATGGTCCTCAAAGTCAAAATCACAGGATTCATTCTTTACTACATAAGGAATATTTTTGCATTAGTTTTGAAGTACATACGAAAGGTGCCTGCAAATGATGGCTTACGTGGCCTAGCCAGTTATCCTAAAGCTGGCAAGCATGCTAGTGGTGCCAGAGACACACCAAAAACTACACAGCTCCTTGGTAAGAAAATTTCTGAACTGCCCCCATATTAGATATCCATTAATGCTGAATTCAAGTATATGAGTGCCTGACATGAAGGTGGAGGAGGGAGAGAGAAGGGAGAGAGCCATGAGGAAAGATCATCTGCCTTCAGAAATTAGGTATTACATGAAATAAAAGAGCTCAAAACAGAAGGTCAGCTATCCTCTGTTACTAAGAGCAAGCAGATTCAGTCATGGTTCCAAGCCACCCATTAAAGTGAAATACAATAGCCATTATTTTATTACTGACTCTAAGCTTCCAATGGATACACAGTCCAACCACTGTCATCTTGTTGGAAGCATTCAGAAGATGCCTACCGCAAACTGCAGACATAAAAGATGTTCTAGGGGGAACACAAGAGTTGATTGCATTTTCTTTGAGTTTGTATATCCCTTATTTAACAATGGTGTTCAAAGAGTGAACAATTAAAGCAAAACAGAAGTTTTTGAATAACAAATATGTTCCAGTCAGTAAGGCACCAAACATCTGTATGACATCTTTAATATGAAAGTGTTACATGTTTCAGGATTGTGCATAATGTTTATCTCCAAGGATCTTGGGATTTTTTTTTTTTTAATAACCTTTTTCTTGTCACTTTTTTCCCAGTTTCACTCTACCAGCACTACCTGTGTCAGAGGTAGGCCTGAGGAACAGGTTGAAAGAAGCCAAGTTCCCCGTTACTACTCATTCTCCTTCAGAAGCAGCAAAGGTGAAATTCTGGCTTTGTCACAATAAATGGAAAACATGCCAGAAACTTGAAGGGCAGAATTTCACCCTGTCAGGCTGTTCTCTGTAATAGCAATGCAGCTTCCCTATATACACACCCATCAGAGGACAAGGGTTTGCGGGTGGATTCACAAAAATGTAAAGTGCAGGAAGGGCAAAGTTCTTCCGGTCATCTGTCCGCAGGCAACAGGATTCCCTTCTACAGAGACACTCTTCAACTCCAGTGTCTCCTACTTTGTCCTTAAATACCTTTCCTTACCTAAGGAAATAATAAGAACCTCACAGACTTTTAGGGTTTGCTTTGTGCTTCTAAGGTTCTTGCCAGTCTCTCAGGGCTGATGTTTCAAAGAAAAGTACAAATTGACCCTTAAGAACAAACTGTAACAAGATGTGCGTTTCTCTTAAGCATTGAGCATGTCCTATGTTGTTCATGTATACACTAAAGAACAGAAAACTTACCTCTTGTAATGAGAGAAGGGAATCACTGCTAAAGTGGAAATTATACCTGTTAGACAACAGGAACCAAGTCATTTTTTGGTGGTTGCTTTGTTGATTTTTGTTTTGGTTGTTTTGGGGTTTGTTTTTTTTTTTTTCATTCTCCATTATTTTAAAGAGCCTTTCCTTATGCAAACACGAGCACTCACTGATCATCACCAGCATCTCTTTGCTTGTGGTGTACATTAAGAAAATTAAATGGAATATTCTTAGAAAGACATCTGTGCCTGGGGTGACTCACATTTGATCAATCCCTATGAACTGTTCTTTTCAGAGGATGTGCAATTATTTGCTCAGTTAGGCTTAAACTTTTTATTTATCTAATCACCCTCCTGTAAAGCTTTGATCTGAGCTTCCAAAACCTATTTTTCTAACCACTTTAGCTACATATTTTAAGTCTTATTGTCTAATCAACTTCAGCCTATAAAACATGCAATGTCCTACTTAATGCATCTTATTAGGAAACAAAGCTGCCGCATGGATTTTTAGATCTCTCATTTTGCAACCCCGTGAGCCATTTGGAAGCACCATTAATGTCATTATTCCAGGGGAGAAAGAGAGAACTGGCAGCAGAGTGAGCCCTCTACACGGCTGTCAGCTTTGCCCTGCTAACATTTGCAGAGTGACTCAGAGGTGAATCACAGGTTTCTGCAGGTGTACACCAGGGAGAGCTGGATGATTTCCATGTCACAGTGGTTGCAAATGTTTACTTCATTAGTTCATGGGGTTACTCAGCAGTTGTAGCCAACTCAATTTCTCAATCTTACTGTATGGCAGTTTAAAAAAAAAAAAAGGGGGGGGGGAGTAGATAGCAGCTTTGAAATTAAAAACACGAAACCAACTGTCAATTTGTAATTAAAAAGTCTGAGCAATATTGGAATGTGGATGGATATATGTGTGACTGGCATTAAATACACATGAAATATTTCAAAGTGTATCTAGTGTTAGGTCTATTATACTCTTTACCGTGAGAGTAAAGGGTATACTCACTATACCCTTTTCCACAGCAGTACACCATGCAGAAAGATCTCTGAACCTTGCATGGATGGTTATCTCTACACACTGAAAATGCATCTGCCATAAGTAAACTTACAGTGTTGTGCCTAGTTAGAAATCATTTCAACAGTTCCTTTGAAGTTTCCAGATATTTTACAGTAAGACTTTGCATGTATAGGAATAGTCACTTGGGATTTACTAACAGCATCTCACACCCGTTGCTGCTGGTATAGCTATGAGAATTAAATTCCTTTAGCCACATCATTTACATTTCAAATTTGCAGGCGCTGCCATATGTAAAAGGAAATTCCTGTGCGCAGGACACCAGAGAGCTGTGTGAGCCTCTCTGCCTTAAATTTCTCTCAACTAGATTCTATAAGCTACTTACCTATCCATTTTTCTAGTCTATTTATTTTGAATTTTACCGTCTTTCGACCTCATGTTAACTTGTTCCCCACAAGATGATGTCATCAGCAAATTTATCGCTTTACTTCATGTTCCTACTTTAAGGTTGTTAACATGTAAGGTGGAACAAAACCAGGCCTCCCAGGTTGATCCTTGACTTCTGCCACATTATAAGTCACCTCCAGCCAGCATGAACTCCCAAATGTTCTCACTTACATGAGCTGTTTGTCTTACATGTAGAAACCTGTTTTTCCCAAGGCCAAGGGAAAGCCTCTCCTCACCTTTTCATTGTTTTATCTTGTGAATTATGCATAGCTACCATATCCAAAATATTCTGGATTTTCTCCCTGATACAAAACCAGTAATGGGTTGCAACCAAGTCAACTCACTTCTGTATTTAAAATTGATCAAGTTATCTGATACTCCGTGGAAATAAAGACACTAAGACCTAATTTCAGACAAACAAGCCAGACCAGCTCTAGCGGAGTAAATTACTGGGTAAAGATTGAAAGGCTATGAAGAGAAGATGGAGTTAAGAGAGCACAAAAGTTGAAAGCTCTGTTTATGCTAGGTTTTCCCCACATTTTATGCAAACAGCTGACATCTTCTAAAGAGCTCATTAGAAGCTACCCAAGTAGAGAATGGAGTACCACGCCACATACGTACTCAGTGCATTATTACATCAATTACATGCCTCCTTAAGGAAATTCTTCTAACCTCTGAAGCACTTTTCTACCTAAACTATGAACTTTTGAAAATAATGGAAGATAAAATGTGGAAGTTAGTGAGAAAACAGAGGCGCTAAAAACATGCTTCAAGAGCATCCAAGTGACTCAACATGCTGGTCTGCATGCTTTCATTGAAACTGCAAATGAAATCCAGAGAACCTGTAATCTCCAGGAAGTCAGAGTATTTCAAGACAAAAATGGCCATGTAGCATTTATTAATAAAATTAGATGGTTTATTCTGGCCAAGCATCCTATAAGGTGCCATCTACACATGAAATGAACTCCACAGACACTTGCAGTTATAGCAAAGCCATCTTGGTAACCCTGATGGTCCTTTCCAATCCTCCACTCCCAAGGGAACAAGCTGTGCCCTAAAGCACTGAGTAATGAGCAAAACCCAGGGATGACAGTTGGCACAGACAGATGGAGGCTACCTGGTGGTAGCATCCTCTCAGCAGGAGGCTCAGCACCCTCACCAGGCACCACCAGGCTCTGCAGCACCAGCCAGATTGCGCTCTGCATAGCACAAAGTTTCTTCAACTAAAATACTAGAGCAGTATTCAAGTTACCAAGAGGAAACACAGGGAAGGAAAGATTCCCACTTTTCTGCTCAGCAGAAAACAGCATTGCTCCAGCTAATTCAGGTGTCTGTGAGCTCCTCCCCCAGCAGCAAGGAAAGCATAAGGGGAGAGTAGCTCCAGGGATTCTGCATTACAGGTACAGAGCGGTGTGAGGGCATTGTGCGACACTGAAATCATACATCTACCTTGTCTTTCTTTTTGTGTGTTATTTTAGCCACTGATGTTAAAGTCTGGACCCCATTAAAAAAACCGATAATGGTCAGGTGAGGAAGGTACTAAAAATGATGCAGGCTCATAGTCATGTATATTTATTAACAGCTCTCCTTAAATATATCTTGTTTCTGACTTTGCAGATAAAATAGCATCTCTTCAAGGAAATGACTGCATAAATACCCATTTTTCACTTAGCAGCAACTATCTCAAAACACATTTGAATACACACTTTTAAATCCCACTAGAAAATAATAGTCACTTAACCAAGTAACCATCCTAAAATTGGTACCAAATCCTTCCCAGGTCTTAAATACAGATGACAATGGCAAGAGAGGAAAGAAACACATTTGACAGCAGTCAAAGCATGAAGCTGAAACGTTGAGAACACTGCCCTGAGCTGCAAATCACTGGCACTGCAAACCAATTGTTTAGATGCGCTTTATTTAAAAGCTATTCGTATGTTATGCTATACTTACTCAAGTAAACTATAAAAACCTCATAGAAATGAGCGTTAGCTATTAAGAATCCATTTTTGCAATGAGCACACTGCCTTCAGGGTAAATGAGCACTAAAGCTTACTAGAGCTATAAATATACTGGTTTTCACATGGTCAGATAGAAAACGATGTAGGTGTGCTTGGTATTCAACATGGGGAAGTCATATTAGCTCACTTCCCTTCCTCCTCCCCATGCTAACATGCTGTTTGGCAGCTTTTTCATTTTATCTCACCACAGATCTTTGCCAAAACTTGAAGTTGTTCTTGACAGATTAACTGTCACTAAAAAATAAACTGGATGTTTTGCTGGGTTTTTTTTTCCCCTGCATATTCTGATTGAAATGATAAGCTTGAATGACGATCCTCTCAAATGGCCTGGTCTTCTCACAGGCCTGGGGTTGGGAAATGATGACCAATGCACTTGGAGAGGGTTTAGTTAGTCAGTAACCACACTTTAAATTCAATTATTTGAACAGTACAACAGACTGTGAGACCAGATTCCCAGCTGTTTTGTAACTTATGTTGTCACTTGCACCTGTGCAAAGTGGCTACAAAATACTTCTAATTTGGCAGTTGGGAATTAGACCACATATTTACATTTGCTTCCTGATTCCTGACTTTATTCATTAGCCAGCATGTGGTACGGAAGATGATGAATTATTGTTTAGCTTGTTTTGAAAACACATCACTTGCAAACATACTTAAAAAAGATCTGCAATAATTAGCTGCATTTTATTTTCTATGCAAGCTGCACCTTTTTGTGCCTTTTTATGTACACGTGCATACATGAGTACATTTATGTCAAGTTAAATTTAATCCCTTATGATTAATTTAGGGTCAAAATCAGGCCTGAGTGAACACAACTGTAAAGGCAGAGATTTCAATAGAATTCAATATACTTATACCATGCCTGAATTTTCCCTTTTTGCCTCAAGGCATATTTCAGAGTTCCAGTGTATACAGGACATGCGAAATATTATTTTGCATTCACAAAATGCAAGCAAGATTGGAGCCAACTACCTTTGTGTCTTGACCAAACAATGTTAAATTATCATGCATTTTCTACAGATCAAAGGGGATGCATACAGTTATATTCACATACAGGGACCTGACTGGGTACCTGAACCCTTAGCAGTATCCAATATTGAATATACAGCACAATAAAGTGGGTCCTATCCCTAACTACACCAGGCATTGTGTCTCTGCCATAGAACGTAAGGATCATGATTTTTTATGTATGATATTTCAGTATTCACAGCAAAAGTCTAATTTTCTCTTAGTTTCTGAATAGAGAATAATTCTTTCAAGTAGTTACTTAGCTTGCTGCTTTACTCTCTGTGCAGTTCCTCACTCTTGTCTAACGAATTCCTACCCCTTTCTCACCCTCCACAGCCCTCACTAAAAGAATGTTACCTCCAGGAGATGGTGGAATGTTGCTATCTCTGGGATGTGGTAACATTTTCTAGGGGATGCCTTTTGTCCCATTAGCTTCAGTGGAAGACTACTGAAAGTTGAGGTATTCCCAAATGGCATGTGAGGGTGCTTGAGCCAGTCACAATTCAACCACCTTTGTGTGTCACTCTGCAACTTCCACTCTCCTGGGAGACCATCTCAGCAGCAGGGCTGGTGTATGGCAGCCCACTCCAGCACCTGCCAGGACACACATCACACCTCTATACTCTCCCAAAGGAGGGACTGACTGAGCTGACACAACTTCTCACCATTAAAAATTTCCTGTGTGCAGAGGAGTTCTCACTTAGCACTCAGGCCAACACTCAGCTTAATGAACAAGGTTGAGGATCTGCCTCAAAATGAGCTTTATATAACCAGATGTATCTCGGTGCTTTACCTACACTCATGCTCATCTTTCCATAAACATCACACCTCTCCTCACTTCAAGCTTTCGTCTGACACACCTCCCACACTCCATCAGCACCAACATAGAGAACCCTCAAGTTCAGGGACCTGTATTCTCTGTTAAGCCTCACAAACAGCAATAGAACTGTATAAATAATAAATAACAGCAGCAATGATTCTATAGCAAGTAGGCATCAGCTTTAATAACTCATACCATAAGTGGTGTTGAGAGTCCACTGCAGGTTCTTAACACAACTCTGTAGATGCAGACAATAAAACTAACTTCAGGCTGGGGAAAGATTGATCAGAATCATTCATCTGGGTTAATATCTGTAAACTGGGGGCAGATCATCATTGAAATACCAGTCACATCAGCTGGTGTATTGGTGCCAGAAAAATACAAAACTGTAATGACACACAGGAGGTAAGAAATGCGTAAGGCTGCTTATAAAAGGTGAGATTATTGCAAAGCTAAGGACTACAGATGACACTAAATAATACTTGATGGAATTTTCTTGAAATACTTTGAAGTGCACTCTGGGTTTTGTTGGGTTGTTCGTTTTGGTTTTTTGGTTGTTGTTGTTGTTTGCTCGTTTGCTTTGATTTGTTTCTTTTTTGGTTTGGGTTTTGTTTTTTTTTTTTTACTTTGGGATGGACAATTGACCATTGTGCAAATGCAAATTGCATCTACAACATGATATTTGTAAAAAAAATTAAAGACCATTGTAACAATTCCAGTAATAGTGACTGTTAGTGATTTTGCAAAGAAAATACACATTGCAAGATAAACCAAAGTGCTCCAAAAGTAACTGCTATTCTTTCTTCTCTATGTTGCTGAACTATCCCTATACTCATCATATTTGATCACCTTGTGGTGGCATAGTAAGAATGTGACTAGCATGCATTGATCTAAAATACTTGTTTCTTTATTTTCTCTTAAAATGCTTGTCGTGGTTTAGGCCCAGCCATAAATCAGCCACACAGTTTGCTCGCTTACTCCCCCACCTTTCTC
>JANRGW010003798.1:0-21652 GCA_024733675.1 Psilopsiagon aymara | reverse complement strand
AGAGCGATGGGGGAGCCCCGGGACACGGCAGGGACCGGGCCCGGCCTCGAGGGGCGGAGGGAGCAGCACAGGGCCCGCGGCTCTGTCACCCTCTCAGCACTGCCACCATCACAGCGGTGTCACCCTCACAGCACTGCCACCATCATAGCGGTGTCACCCTCACAGCACTGCCACCATCATAGCGGTGTCACCCTCACTGCAGCATCACTCTCACAGCAGTCCCACCATCATGACGCTGCCACCATTATAGCAACACCACCCTCACAGCAGCATTACCCTCATGTCCATTCCACTCTCACATGGTGCTGAGCCCAGAAAGTAAGGAGAATTCACGATGATGGAGCAGCAAGACAAGCACGAGCACCTGCCCCAGGCAGTGACTGCAGCTCTGGTCCTTGGGACTGGGTGCTGTGACCATGGGGAGCACCACAGCAGGAGGCACTGCCTGTCCATACCATGACCACAACACCCGGAGCCATCCTGACTGTGGCTCAGTGAGCCCCGACTGGAGCAGAAGCACTGAGAAGCCATGCACCATGCTCCCCGGCGGGGGGGGCTGTGCAGGTTTTAACCATCGTGGACACTCAGTGTTTCTTTAAAAGCAACTGTAAGTGATGGATGTAACCTGGAATCAGAACGCAGAGGAGGGCTGCTGAACTGCCACAGGCTGTTCCTGTCGCATACCGTCGCCCTGGCCCAGATCTGTCTGTACCTGGTTGAGGCACAGAGATGTAACAGATTTACAGCACAGAGGACAGGAGGGACTGGTGGTTGGGAAGAGAAACCTGCTCGCCTTAGGGACACTCCTCCAGATACAATCTGCACCTCACCTGGAATTCGTTCCTTGCATCAAGTGAACAGCAGCCTCCTGCCACTTCCTTGTGAACAGGATCCCAGGAGAGAAGCCAAGGACTGAAAGGCCCCTGTTGATGAGGAAATACACTTGACTGAGAATGAGCCAAGCCTGCTGCATGTGGACCACTGCCAACACAAGGATCTGCATCACCCAGGACACAGCAGGAGAGCTGCAGGATCAGGGCACAGTGTCCTCTCCTTCCATGGCACAGCCTGGAGAAGCCAAGGTCTGGAACCTCACTTGAGAGGCTCTTACCCCTGGTTCACCTCACTTTACCTTCCCTTCACCTCCTTATCAGACTGAGCACCTCGAGTAAGAAAAGTACATGCTGTGCCACCAGCACTGTGGCCTTGGCTTTCTTCTTTGCCCTGGGGCTGTCTGGTTCTAATTGCTGTGCTTCTTACCTTTATCATTCCCTTTATTATTTGTCCCACAGAAGTCCCCAACAGGCCTCTGAGGCAGTCACAGCAGAACAAGTAGCAAAGAGACACCCTCAAGCGTGTTAATATTGTGCAAGGATGATTTTAGAGCGCTCTCTGCCATCTCAGCCCAGCCACTGCTCTGGGCAGTGCAGCTGCTTCATAGCCTGTAAGTGCTCTGGGAGGCAGCATCTGGGGATGGAGTCAGGCAGGGCTGTGTTGGGACTGAAATCTGAAAGCCAGGAATGTCAGCATTGCCTTCCCACCTTCTCTCTTTGGCGTAAAATTCCACCGAACCCACAATCGGGGACCTTTTTGGGGTTTGTTCCTTTTGTCACCATTTTATTTTGCAGTTTATTCTTTTTAGAGCTTCTTAATACATATTTAAACTCTTCCTGTTTCCTTGTCCTGTTTTCAAAGCAGTGCTGCAATGTGTGTTCTGACAGCAGCCCCTGCTTTTGTGATGCCCTCATAAATCCATGACTGGAAGCAGACTGACGCTGCTCATGGGTTTAGAAATCAGCCCAGAGCTGGGTAAAGATGCTGCGGGTTTAGGGAGTTGCTCCACTGCAGCTGGTGATGTTACACCAAGGTCCATTTTGTCAGGGCCTCCTTAGACTTCGTGTTTGCTCACCCCTCCAAACCCCAAAAGGAGAGCAAATGTGGTGGGGTATGAGGGAAAATAGCACAAGTCCTCGACTGTTCAACTCTGCTACTGTCATGCAAATACATCTGGTTCAGCAGCTCAGAAACAGACTTCAAAGGACAGAGGAGTCATTAGAATCACGGTTCAAAGAAGGAAAGTGAGCAGCTGGTCTGGGCCATCTGGTTGGGGACATAAAATGGGCTCTTTCTTCCCCAGTCTGTGTATGAAATTTTCATTAATTGTAGGAGCATCCTAACATTAACCAACATAATGCTGTTAAAAATGTAAGTCTTAATAAATCATCAAAACTGCTGCCTTAGCACAGCTCCAGTCCGCTCTGATCCTTCCTCCCAGCACGCCATAACTGTGATTTTAAGTTGGTATTTTCTAAGCAAATACGTGGGAACTGCATTCCTTGGCTCCTTTGAAGGTCTCAGGGAGGAATGTGGTCAGGATTCCCCAGGCTGTGGAGGAATCACCTTCTCTAGTGATTTCAGAAGCCACCTTTGGTTTAAAAGCATAGGGAGGAAGTGCCATCACTTGGGCTGGTTTCATCCCACCAGTGTGATGGTGCTGGGATGGGGCTTAGCCCCAGGACACCCCCGCAGCAGACATCTCAGCCACGGGGAGTTCCAGCTCCAGTGGTGTGAACAGAAATCCCTGGTTTAGCTGCTCTGATCTCAAGGCCCTCGGGAGTTCCTGGACATTGATATTCCTGTTGAATATATGGATGACTTCCTTGAAATTCAGGCAGGTGGTTTGATAATGCAGGGATATGACAGCTGCCAGGGGAAGCCAAACTGAGCAGGAGCCACAATAGAGAGCTCAAGGGCATGGCAGGTACCTGCTGATTTTGACAAAGTGATGATGACCTGGGAGCTGCTGCTGGTTCTCCTGTCTCCTCCTCGCCTTGCAGAGCTGTCAGCTCTGTCTCTTCCTGTAAAAGGCAAAATGGAGAGAGTTCATCTTCATGTTATTGCTCTGGGAGCATACCTGGCCCAAAACCTGGATAGGAATTTGGGGGTTTTCAGCCCCAGGCTTTCCCAGACACCACTGTTTCCATCAATCCTGCCTTTGGTCTTCTTTCCTGGGAAAAAGGGATGCTTGCAAATGTGTACATGCAAGTAATACACCCCTGGGACTGGGATTTACCTGCGCCCTACTACACATCTATCATTCCCCAAAGGCATGTGCAAATTCAGCCCCACATACGTAGTGGGTGTCTCCCAGCCTTCCCGGCTGTTTTCCCAAGCTAAGCTGTGGCCAGCTGACAGGACAAACAGCACTGGCTCTGGGCTTGTTTGACACTGAACAACAGACACAGATACTTGAAATCCTTCCCTAATCTCCTTCTCTCCTGCAAACGACTGCCGGGCTGTCAGGATGTTAGTCTGAGGCAGCAGCAGAGACTGGGACATGATTCAATAGCTGGGATAATTCCCCCCCTGCAATAAGGGCCATTGCAGCCGAGCCTGGTACAAGGACTTGGTGCCAAGATTTTGGAAACACTGCTCCTGCCTTCATGCTCCTCTCCTAAGGATTTATCCTCCCAGAGCTGGCAGAAGCTGGGATGTTTCCATGTCTGCCTTTCCTGGGAGTTGGTGGGGACCCAGGGGGTTCTGGTGAAGCCTGCCTGGTGTGAGCAGAGCCTGCAAACACCTCCTCTATACAGCGTAGCACAGACTTGCTTTGGAGTTCCAGACCTAAATCTGTTCTCATTGGAGACTGATGAATTAACACAGAAAATCTACCTGCCCAGGCCCGTGAGGGATGCAGGAGCAGGGGCTGCCGCCGTTGCCGATGGGCTGGATCTCAGGAAGCCCTGTGAGGAGCGAGGAACACAGGACCCGAAATCACAGTGACCTGCTGGGAGTTGGACCTGCCAGGGATACACACCAAACATGAGCTAATCCCAACAAAAATAGGAGTGAAATCATAATTCGGATGCATAATTCATGTGCATAATTTTATCTTCACTGGATATTCCCCAGGGATGTATTCTAGAAAATGCTTGCTTTCCCCTCCCTTCATCCTTCCAAAAGTGCCACAGATGCAAATCATTGGAGGCAGTGAGGGGTAGGAGCTCTGTTGGGTTACTAAATAAATGCTAAATTTGTCTGAGTTTCTAGCCTATGCCTTGGCAAGTTATGCAGATTGAAACTGTTGTAGAGACATTGCAGGCTTGGAATAATCACAGGATTTTAATTGCTTTCATTGTGAACCCCAGCTCCTGATTGTATCCACATGGAAAACTAACAGTTTGCACTTGCAACTGCTAAAAATGTTAAACAATAATGGCAATTAAGAGATAATTATAGTTACTCGGAAGCCCGGGTTGGAGTTATGGCTCCAAGAAGATAACCCAACCGACCAGGAAGCGTTGCCCTGTTTACTGCAGACCTCAAGCTGCTTGTTCTGTGATGTGAGATCTGCCAGATTGAATTGCTTAATGATTTCTATAAAGCTTTTAAGTGCTCGGTGTCTTCAGCCAGCCCAGGCTCTGCCTCAATTGCACCTCTCAGTGCTGGAGGACAGTAGCAGTGTCAAAGCCCTGGCCTGGCACCCGATGCATGCTGAGTCACCCAATGGATTTCTGCTGCTAATTACAACACTGAAAGGGTCCTGAGACCGCTGGCCAGGGGGTCGGCAGCACCCATGGGTGGGTCTCTGCTGAGGGGGGACACATGGGTGCTGTCCCTCAGTCCCTCTGCAAACCATGGTTTCTAAGGGAGCCTTCACAATGTGGTGTTCAGGTTGAGCCCATCCAAGGTGACCCACAGGCCACAGAGGAGCAGGCACTTTTGGCCAGGGCATTTGGAACCCTTAAGAGAAATAAGGACTTTTAGAAGTGGATCTGAAAGGTTTTGTCCTTGCCGAAGCACTCTGGGCTTCCCTCAAGAACAGAAAGGCATTTATTTCTTTCCAGAGCCATGTTCCAGGCGAGGTGCCAGCTGCCTGTGTGCAAGCTGCAGCAGAGGCACGTCCCAGCTCCGTGTCAGCCCCGGGTCCTTTCCTGCCAGAGCAGCCCCAGCACAACCAACAAGGAAACCCCACAAGATGGGCACGAGATTAAACCCCAAACCTGTAATCAAACACTTGGTGGAAAAAGATCTGTGTAAGAAGGGTTTTACATTCCACTGACTCAGCTTCAGCAGCACGGAGCTAAAGCTTGGGTCACACTGTGCCTACACCCTGGCATTCAACCCTGCTGGCAAACCTCAGGGAAGTCCTTCCATCGTGCTGGAGTAGCACCCCATGCTGCTCACTCCCTGCTGCTCGCCCTGGCTGGAGTAAGAAAACCCTTCCCGATGGCCTCAGTGCGGTGTGGCACCCACACGGGGGCTGCCAAGGCCAACGTGCTGGTGGGAGCACACATCCAGCTCTGCAGATTCCAGCCCCATCAGTGTGTAGGACTCAGTGGCCAAGGCTGCAGGAACAAAGGGTGGCTTTCACTGCACTCACCCTGCACAGGGACTGCTGTGGTGAATTCCTCGGATGCTTTTATGGGCTGCAACCAATGCACAGGGAGAGCGCAGCTCCCGGCAATCTCCTCCCCCTGAAAGCACTCCATTCACACCCGGGATGGAAGGAGGTGAAAGAAAAGGCCATGCATACGTTTAAACGCAGAGGAGCTCTACTGCATGGGGGGCTTGGATCTCTCCCCAAAAGCCTCCCTGCCCAGCAGGCCAGGGGCACAGGCATGCAGGGTCTGGGCAAGCAGCTGAGCTGCAGTCAGGCTGCTCTGCAAGGGACATAAATCAATGGAGATGTGTAAGCAAGGGAGGGAACAAAGGACATGGAGAGGTGCCATGGCAGCTGGCAGGAGAGGGCCACCGCAGCCACGCCAGAGGATGGCATCTGAGGAAAGCCTCTGACCAAGCCTGCAGGGGATGAGAGCTGTGCCACCGTTGGATTTTCCACCAGGCCACAGCAAGCTCTGTGCATCTGATCTCAGTCCCCAGCACTGGGACAGGAGTGGACTGTGAGGCCACTACAGCAGCCTGGGTCCACAGGCAGGAGGAAACAAGCTACACCAGGGCTGGATAAAACTGTTCCTCCAGCTTAATCCAAGGCCAAATCCTCCTGAGAGGGAAGCAGAGACTGGGGTTGCTCCTGGGCAGCTCCCTTCTTACCCCCCCATGCTGGGTGCTGAGACCACTGGTGCTCAGTGCAGTAGAAGCGGGATGCCTGCCTCCTAACAGCAGGGGTGGTGGAGGCACTGACCTGACAATAAGCAGTTATTTGTCTCGTTGGTAATGAGTTATTACTCAGCCTCAGTGAGACACTGCCTTAAGGGAGGAAGCATCTGATCATCTTTTAATAAACACAGTTGACTCCTGCAGCTCCTGTATCTATAAAGCACTCTGAGACACATGGCTTCTGCACAGACACTGCTGCTATGAGTCACAGTCTGGGAAAGGGTGTTGGAATCATTGCTCAATAAATAGAACAAAGCAGGGAAACCTCGAGTGGGCAGGGATGGCACAGCCCTGCTTCCTTCCCCGCATGCCACCGGCCTCCTAAGGACTTACCCGATGGAGACTGAAAGTGAGACAAAAATCATTTCCATGTTTTCCCTCTTCATCTCAGATCTCCTACAAAAGCACGGAGAGAAGGATCCATCCGCTGGGTACCGGGTTCACCAGCAGTAGGCTCTGCTTCCGCGTGCTTGGGGCTGGATGGGAGGGAAGGAGAGCACTGACGTGCAGTCTGGGTGTTCCCATGGGAGCAGGGTGCAACGCCCGGTTCCTGGGCAGGATGCCCAGGGTGGGGAGGATGCTGCCATCACTTTCCCCCTTCCTGGAGTCCTAAGTGGTCATGGAGAAAGGGAAGAACATTGTGCCACAGGCGGAGCAAGGCTGGGTCTCCCTGCTAACACCTTCTCCTGGGGCGTTGCACCATGCTCCCTGCACAGAATGAATCCTAGACCATGGCTAGTAGTTGCACACGTGGAGCACAGCTACCCACAAACAGCCTGTCTGCTCTCCAGTGCCACAAAGGCCACATCTGGAAGAAATACTCCATGTGAGGAATTGAATAACTTGGCTTGTACAACAGAAAGTAACGGGACACTCTCTCCAACCACAAACCACAGTTACCCACAGCAAACACACATGTACATCTGCAGATGCTGCCCTGCACCCAGACCCCCACCCGCAAGCACTTCAGACTCCCCTGCAAGCAGACATCCTCTGAACCTTGTAAAACAAGGCAGTAACATGTACTGACTTTACATTTCAAAAGCATTGTCCCCAGCACATCTGGAAGCAGTTTCTTTCCCCAGATACATACCTTCCACCCAGTGCCCCACATCCAGATGTTTCCAAACACCTTCATGCCCCCATTGAATCTGAGCAGCCATCCTGGTGATGCTGTTGGCTTCTCCAGCACGGAAACAGTAAATGCTCAAGGCATCATGCAGAACATATGCACCTGCTGGAAACTGGAGACAAAGTGAAGCCCAGCAATGGGAAAAGCCAAAGCCAAAAGCTGTGTCAGACAGCTGCTGGGGAGCCCAAGGGGCAGGCAGCAGGGATAGAAAGTGCCACTTTTAACACCTCACATTGCCCTCAGCCATTTAGAGGGAAGCTCTGCACAGCTTGGGGCAGTTTGCATCTTCCAGAGCCCCAGGGCTATGCAAGGGATGGGTTAGGGGAAAGGCTGAGTAGACAGTGTCCACTGCAGGGCTTAGGGGAGCTGAGCAGGGCTCAGTTTCACTGCCTAATTGCTAAGGGTGTGAGTTAGAGCTTCTCTTCCCGAGCCTGAAGCAGGACTCCCACTGCAGTGACACATCCAGGGAAGCACCAAACTCATTTCCTACTCATGTGTGTCAACTCTGTTCCTCCAGCCCGGGCAGTGCCTTCCCATCCCTCCAGAGATGGATCTACAGCAGCACCACAGGCACTGCATTCATGGCTGGAAGGGGTGCTTCCCACAGGTGGAACTCAGGTTGGGAAAGTTCCCCACCACAAGTTTGGATGAGCCCTCCCATGCTGCAGCTGCACTCGCTTTGACTAAGAGCCCTCTGCACCAAGGGGACCCAACCACTCCACAAGGCTACAGAAGCTTTCCTGGAGCCGCAGCATTAATCCAGACTGAGCCATGCCAGGCCTGCAGAGCCCCAGAGCTTAAACCCTGCAACTACACTTCCAGCTAAAAGGCTGACTGGGACTAGTGAGGGAGGAGCATCTTTCCCAGCTTCCCCAAAGGAGAAACCACCTCTGCTTTTCAGCACTGCCAGGCGTAGGTTACAGCAGATTGCCTGTGTGTAACAGCCACACTGCTGCCTGCTCAGGAGTTTTGGGTTCAGCTCATTTTATAGCTGCTTTGCATGAGTCACAGTTGTCTGCAGCTCAGCTTCCCCTCCTTTCTCATGCTGGTGTTACTGTCCCACAACATAGCTGTTACACTACAGTGCTTGGCAGGCGCCCACAGCTTTTCCAAAATATCAGGAGGCCACAACCCCACATTCAGGTTGCATCAGGAGCAAGATAGCAAGCTGAGGAGGTTGTTTAAGGCCAAGCCCACAGTCCCTGCAGTGCTGGAGGCATCAAATATACATCAGCTTCAGGCAACCGGCAAGAGTTTTAGATCACACCTTTCTACTGAGCGCAGGGAGGAAGCCTGAAGGGGAATCCTGAAGGGGAAGCCTAACTCCCTGCAAAGCAGAGACAGCTCACAGTATCCAGGAGCCAAGGCCCCGGCTGCTATAGCACCCCACTTGGCTGAGGTCATTAAGAGGTTAGAACCTGCACATCCAGGTTACTGCGCACAGCAGCATCCCATCAGGGCTGCAGCAGGACACACTCCCCTCAGTCCCACCATCTGGAGCAGGGTTGGAGGCAGGCTGGAGGTCAGCACCAGCACAGATCGGCCACACGCACTCCCCAGGCTGACATGCCTCCTTTGGGTCATCAGCACTTTCAAGAGCAAAGAACTCACTGCTCACCCTCTGTAGACAAGCGCTGGTTTTGCTTGGACAGCCAGTAATGAAGAAGAAACTAGAGGCTGTTTAAATGTGTCAATTCACCTTTAATGTTTGAAAAAAAGAAAAAAATAAATGGTATTTGAGCCATTGCAGTTATGAAGGGAACAGATTCACATTAGACTCGTGCTTGGAAAAAAACAAACCCAAAACATTCCCCTTTCAGACCCAACGTGGAGTTCTGAATAGACAAAGACCACACAAGTGCCTCAGACAGTCCAAGGCACATTACCCCAGTGCAGACATTTCCATCAACGTGAAATTATGACAGCTACATTCTTTCTAGTTACAACATTGTTCTATCAATATTACAAAATTAGGCATACTTTGGATTTTGCACAGAGACAAGGACTTTTACTTCAGGAAGTCATCAACCTGGGTCAAGTCTTTTCACAACAAAGCATCCCCTTCACTCTGCCCTTTCTCCCCAAGCATCAACTTATTAGCAACACCAAAATCAGCTCAGTGACACAACTTCGGTGCAACCAGCCTAGTGATATTGTCTACGCATTAGTTAACAAACCAATAAATAGACCCGATGACAAGCACCAGGTATTTACTTGCCATCACACAGCATTTCTCCACACCCAGATAAAGGAACTTCCTGCAGCATAATCCAAAAGTCAGTACATACTAAGACAAAAACCACTGCTGAACCTATTGGAGACCAAGACACTTATCTGCCTTTGAAGCAGATGTCACATGAGTTTCCTTCACACAAACATCACATGTAAATTTAACTTCTTGGTACTGTGCTTTAAGAACAAAAGCAGATATCAGAACATGGAGGACACTCCTCCAGAAATAGCTTATCAGCTACAGAAAATAAAAAAGGAGACAGTGGCCACTTACAAGTCTTCCACATGACTAACTTGCTTTAAGGAGAGCATCGAGTTAAGGCAGTGTTGAGACAACTGGCTAAGAACATGCCAAATAGAGCTGTTGTCAGTAGTCACCAATTTGATATCCTACTCCATTGCGGGGACGGGCCATGTGGCTTTAGATCTCAGTACCAAGGTCTAAAGACTTCAGCCACAGGATGCCACTTTCTGCAGCAAGCAGCAGCTCAGGGGATGGCTGTTGAAGTCTTCTAGACCAGGCTGAGTTGCTTACAAGTCTAGGTCAATGTTTCAGCAGCGCCAAAAATACAGTGATGGACACTGAAAGAGAACACCGAGGGTGCCAGCTGCAAGCCTGTTTTATCACAGTCCGAGGTGGAGTTCAACTTGTGTGCGAAAGCCACGTAATCAAGAGCCACCCCACCAGCTTTCAGTGAAGGTCTAAGTACCTGCACTGAGGTTACTGGGAGAGCCAGCTCTCTACAGTCTGCAGGGTGGGTACAGAGGCTCACACTGGCTTTGCTCCTCTTTACAAGATTAACAGTCTAATAAAACTCAGTAAGGAAGTCAGGATCTTTTGGCCTGCCCAAAGAAGTTTTCCCAGCCTCAAAGAAGGAGTTACCACTGAGGGAGCTGTTGTGGAATAGTTTTATTTCTTTCCCACGTAAAGGCCATTGTTTTAAGCATTTACAGGTTTCCTAGTGCAATACAACCAAAAAAAGCAGTAACAAAAAAATGCCGCCTTCTTCCCAGGCAACTAAACAGAAGTAGATTTTTACTGCAACATATACACATTAAATATAGTATACAGTCCATGCAGCGGCATAGCCATGTTAAAGGGAGTCGTGGCTTCAGCCATCAGTGCATTACAGTCCGAATTTTACTTGCTCCTACTTCCTATCCAGACTTGAAGAGAAGAATTGCAACCTGACCCAAGTAAAAATAGATGAAGTGCTTTGTCTCGTGTGTTACATAGCTGCCAAAGTTTCTGCCAACAATGCAGTGCCAAGTTGGGTTGTATTTCTTGTCAAATTCCTGAAGAAAGAGAAGAGAGGCATTAAGGCCAACAAAGCCCACATGAAAATAGCTCTAATCACAAATTCTTCGCTGATTCTGTCCACACATTATTGCCTCTCCTCCCACCTCCAGCACCTTTTGATTCCCCACTGCAAGACACTGTCATATTAAGCAACCAGACCTCTGCACTGAATAGTTTGAATGATCCAACAGAAGCAAATCAGCTCCTGAGACTTGGAGCACCCATGAGCCCCAGCAGAACAAGCAGACGTGAGAGCTCTCCTTGGTACAGTCTACTCAAGCCCTGCATGTAGGCTTGCTCAGGGGAATATTTCTCCTCTCCCATTCCAAACCCACTCAAAATAGGGTTTTGGCATGCCTGTTCCAGCAAAGTATTTGAGCTGAAAGGTCACCTAAAAAAAGGAAGGAGAAGTCTGGCTTTTACTGTTTGGGTCTCTTCACATAAAGGGGAGAAAATGTGCACTGAAAAAGCAAGCAGGCAAATTCACAGGCCAGGCAGCACACGGAGACCCGAGAGGTCAGAGGTGAGCAAGCTGAATGCTGGCTTAATAGTCTTCTATTTAGCAGTTCAGACAGGTAAAGACCATTTTCTTCCCTCTAGTTAATACACAACTTCCAAGAACACCCTTTCCTTCATCGAGACACAGCCAAAAGAACAGACCAAATGTTCAAGATTAAAGCCAGTGTTAGTCCTCAGACAGCAGCAAAACAGTTTGAGCTCTTTGCAGGTAACCTTTAAAGAAAGGAAAAGGCTTTCTTGCCAGGGCATGAAGGGCCATCAATTGCTTTCCTCCTCCCAGCACACTCACAGGAAATAAAGGCCAGCTTCTTTTCAGATGCTTTTCTGTTGCACTCACTTTATAGGCTGCATTGCCCCAAGCAGTTTGAGATAAGTCTTGCCTCAAAGTGATCAGACAGGCTAGGAGACACCTTTGAATCCTTTCTACTCAAGCTTAGATTACAAGCAAGGCTCAAAAGCCAGGCGACAGGACTGCACTGTCTGTGAAGTCACTTTCTTCCTTAAGAAGCTCTTCGCCAGACCATTCAGAGAAGTAGCTACACAGGGAACCGAGAGCTCCCCAGATGCCATCAAGCATGAGCTCCTGCATATGGGAAGACACCTCTTCTCAAGCCAGGGCAGCTGCCTGTATGTTTTTAAAGCAGCACCTTGCACAATCCCAGCAGTCAGCACAAGGCCCCATCCTCCTCCACACCACCCACCCCAGAGCCAGGAACACAGTGGGGAGAACTGCACGTGCACAGCTGCCCACTTTGAGTGAATCAGTAATTCCACCCTGCACTGGTACTGCAAGTGAGGCAGCAGCATCTCTGAAGCAAGTCCTAAACAGAGGCTGCAGCCAGCTCTTTCTAGGCTGGCAAACCCAGAGGGACAGCACTCAACATTGCTCAGAGCTTGCCAGAGCTCTGCCATAGCCCTCGTCTGACCTTGGAGAAGTCATTCCATCCTCTTGGGAACAGCACTAAAAAAGCCAAGAAGCAAGCACCTTCTCCCTCCAAACACACACATATGGAACTTCAGACACTCAGGCTCACAACAGGCACACATACTTAAGAGCTTCAGGAAGTCTCAGCAAGAGCAACCCCTGCATCCCATAGTTACCTTCTTTATATATGCTGCAATGTCCTTTTCTATGTTGTACTTCTCCATTGCCTGTGTAGCACAGTCCACAGCATCTTGCTGCATGTCCTCAGACATGTCCGCATTCTTGATCACAGCCTTTCTGTCAGACATCGTGAACCTAAGACAGAACATAGAATCCTTTAATTCCTTCCCAAGACAGGAGAAGCTTCCTGTGCATCAGAGGTTGTCCGTTCTATGTCAGGCTGCGTCACAAGCACATACTCCAAAGCCCCCTGTTACCACAGGGCAAGTTTCACAGGGTAACCTACAGTAGTCCCTTGTAGGCTAAGGTGCACCTCTACAGCTGGAGCACTGTAGAACTGGCACTGCCTGGAGGTTAGATCAAAGATAGCCCAACATCAACACCTGCATTAAATACATGCAGAAAAAGCTTACTGTGTGGGAGGAGACAGGATCTGCAGAGAGCCAGAACCCTCCTATAGATCAGTAGGCTAAAGCCAAGTTTGCCTTCCAGGAGCACTAGTGGTTTGGAGCATCATCTCTTCAGAGCCTTGCAAGATCTCAGACTGCCCATCACCAACAGGGAGGCTCAGGAAGCATATGTTAGCAGCCGTGGTTTTACTCCATCACCATCCCAGGTGTTACAGTTACCACTGCTGGTTTAGCCTGGAAGGAGTTATTCCACATCCAGCCTATGATCATTCCCTCAACCTCACTGCCGCTTTGCCACAGAAATCCAGACTTCAGCTGTTCCCATGGGACAAAGCCAGTCTGACGAGCCAGAAACAGGTTAACACCATACTGCAGCCTAAAAACAGGCGCAGGGGAAGCAAGCCCCACCACAGAGCTCGCACTGTCAGAGCCTGGCAAAGCAGCCTCCTTTTTGCCCTCCCATCTGAGAGCCATACCACAGATGCTAGACACCAGCATGCCAGTGCTAGTAAAACTCAAAAGCTGTATATTACAGCTGAACACGCAGCCTCCTCCTTCACTCTGTGTTAGTTCGAGTGTGTCATACCAGTCCCTGAAGCCACTTACACATAGATCTGCCACGGCCTTCCCAGAGAGACATTCAGCACTGGGAAACTTTCAGTATAGTCACTATTATTGCAGAAAACAGAAAGTGGGCAATCCCAGTCCTGCTGCTTTTCTTCAAGCAAAAGCCACACACTTGCCCTGCAGAAGGAGCCCTGTGCAGTCCTGCCTCCAACAGACCCATGGTCCCCCAGCCACACAAGGCCCAGTCAGGAGGCACATGTTTTATCTGGGGGACTGGTCAAGCAAAGGTCTTCACCAAGAAGGACCACAGCTGCTGACCTTGACAAGCAGCTCTGGCCCGAGCATGTTAAAAATGTGGGATCAGCTCCCTAATGACAAGGAGTACCTCCAATTAAGCCTGCAGAGTACCACTAAGTTTCTTAAGTCTTTTAACAGTGCTCTAAGTCTTGAATGATACTACCAAGCATGTTTTGAAATAGTGAAACTACACATTTTTAGCTCTACTGAGGAGTGAAGAAAATCTGCTGCAACGATCACTTCCTGGAATAGTCCCAGAAAACTGAAGGAGTAGCTTTGTTACAGCAATTAAAGGAGCCTGCTATCCAGAGAGAAAGAGAATCCACTTACATAATTGCAGCCCTATGATTACAATACTTCAATTCTTCACTCTGCCTGCAGTTGAAGGCTTCTATTGCAACCTTAATTTATACGGTTTAGACACAATGTTTAATAGAGCACTGCTATTAACATACGCTAATAGCATCAGGAGGAATGACAGGAACTGAGCTCAAATGCCAACAGAGAGTACACGCCCCTACCACAGCTCTGGAAAAGCCACTTCCAGGCAGGCTGTTCCCATCCATGTTGTGGTTTAAGCTGGGGGCCAGAAAGCCCAGCAGGACAAGACACAGCTCACAACAGCTCAACCAACTGCCTATAAATTTGGATTCACTATCGAGGAATTTAGCAACCGCTTGGAGAAAGTCTTCTGGGGGTTCAGCCCACAGGAAAAGGGAAGCAGTAGAAATTCACTCGTGGGTCATTCTTCCAGAAAAGCTTCTTTAGGGGAAGAGAGACAAGCTCTCACATATATCAAGCCTTTGCACACCTCTGCTACACACAGAGTTCAGGGGGCCATTACATAACCAGCCACAGAGTGACCTGCAAAAAGCATCTCCCTTCCTCATTGTTTAGGCAAGGAGCATCTCAGTGCAGGCCTGTGCTGCCAAAGGCCAACAGCGCATAGAAAAGGAGAATGATTCTCCTTCAGCAGAGCTGCAAGTGCTGCCCTCCCCAGCATCACACTGCTCCAGGGCACAGCATCCTTCACAGGCCAGCCCATAGCAGGGGCTGGCAGCTGACAGTGCTGCTGCAGAGAGGGTCCCCTGCGCACATTGTGGGGCAGGGAGCAGCTCCAAGGGTCACCCCATTCTAACCACCTGTACAACACAGGGCAGGGCCCCAGTACCAGCTCATTACCCCACGGGGTTACAGAGACATCCTCCCCACAAGCAGCCCAGCAACATCACACACACCTCTTCTCCCTAAACCACAAGATCATGGCTGGCTCTCAGGGCCTCACCACCCGAGTCTGGCCCTCTCAGACAAAAACCACAAGGCCCCAGCATCGAGGACCAGACAGGCCTGGGAGCGGGAATAGTATAGCTCTAGTACTATTCCTCCAGCCTAGGGCAAAATGCAGTCTTGAGGAAGGAAGAGCAATAGCCACTCCAGAGCAGACTGAAGTCTCAGAAGAAGGGGTCAGGCCCAAACCAGCACCCAAATCTTCCCTCGCCAGGGCAAGATGAGCTCTTAGAAAAAAGTGTAAAAGCCAAGTCCAGCACCTCACCACTCCCCCAGCAGGACAAGATGGGACTCTGAGAGCTGAATGATGCTCAAGCTCAGCACCCACTCCTTCCCTCACCAGGACAAGATGCAGCTTTGGAAACGGAATGAGACACAAGCTTCCACACGCACCCTCTCCCCCGCTAGGCAGGACAGGGCCCAAGCCCAGCACCCATCACTTCCCCACCAGGACGATGCGATGAGGCCTAAGCCCAGCACCTACCGCTTCCTCAGCCACGACCCAAGGAAAGGGGTGCGGCACATCCCCTTCCCCACCACGGCACAAGGGGACCCGGGGAGACGCTCCCAGAGGCGGGGCGCATGTGCAGGCCCGAGCCCCGCGTGACCTTCACGCGGGGAGCCCCGGGGCCGCCCGAGGCAGCGGTGACCTTGCCTGGAGCTGAGCCGGCAACAAACCACCGGGGCGTGGCAGGCTCCGACCGCCGCCGGCAGCTCCCTACAGGCCGCAACCGCCGGCCGGCCAAAGCTGCAACCCCCGCCTCCCTCCCGGGAGGCCGCGCCGCCACTTCCTCGCACACGGAGCGACCAGTATCCCCCACCCGGGTCGGCGGAGGGTGTCGCTCACCTTCACAGTGACAGGGCCACCCCGGGAGGGCGAGGCACGGCACGGAAGAGAAGGAGGTGTGAGGAAGTCCGAACCCACTCCGCCTCAGCCCGCTCCGCTGCCTGCGCCGCGCCGCGCGCTCTGCGCCTCACCGCCGCGCCGCGCTCAAATACCGCCCCGCCCGCTGCGGCGCGCGGCCCGTCGCTCTTCCATTGGCTACACCGCCCGGCACGCCGCGCTCCTATTGGTTGAGCTGAGGCGCTCCCCGCCGCCCCGGCCCCGAGCGCGGGGACCCCGCGGAGAGCCGCCCCAAGCCCGGCCCAGAGCGCTGCTGTGGGCCGCGAACCCACGGCCCCGGACTCCGCCCCGAGCGCCGCGGTCAAAATAAGAGTCCCCGGGCCCGATGCGGGCAGTGCCGCCGCCGCCGGGCAGCGCGGCCCGGGGGGCGCGGGAGGCGCCCATTGGTTTATTAATCAGTTCATTAACACACACCCGCGGCGCCCCCGTGGGCCTCCCGCTGTGTGGGGACCCCCCCGGGGCCGCGGCAGGGGATGGAGCTGTGGTGGCCCTGGAGGGGGATGGCGGCGCTGGGTGTCCTTTCCCCTCTGGTCCCCCCGCGATGGAGGGACCATAAAGAGCCGTTGCGCCTCGCGGTGATGCCGCTGCAGCCTTGGGTCCCGCAGGGAGCGGTGTCCCCCGGCACACGCCGCCATCCCGCAGTGGGGATGCTCAGCTCGGCACGGACGGAGGGAATCACTGAACCTTCCTCCCTGCGCCCGCACCCCCCCGTGTGCCCGCTGCCAGCGCTGCGGACAGAGCGGCGGTGAGGCGGGAGCCCGGAGCGGGGCCTGGCGGGTGCTGTCTGCGGCAGGCGGGGCCGCCGGGACGGACAAACCCCACCTTGGCCATGGGGACGGGGAGAGGCTCCCACCGGGAATACACCACGGAGGCACTGCTGCTGCCAGGGCTCCTGTCCCACCTCTGGGGCGGCCTCGTGTGTGAACGCGAGCAGGGCGAGGACGGGATCCGCTTTGTCCCCAAGCGTTTGCCCATTTCCCTGCAGGAGCTCCCAAGAGGAGCCGCTGAATCTCCAGCAGCGCGGATCCAGTGTGGATTCAAGGTGGATCCATCGCGCAGCCATCGCTCGGCGCCACCATGGCGGCCGCTCCATCGGCTCCCCGGCCGCGCTGACATCGCCCTCTCCCGCCCCGTGCAGGGCGCGCAGGGATCGGCCTCCACATCCTGGGATTCCTGACAGCGGGAAGCGAACGGCCCCGGCGCTTCCTCCGGCCGGGCCGCGGCTCCCTCCCGCTGGACACTGCTCGGGATGGTTTCATCACCCCCCGGTGCCTCCCCACCCCAGTGCATTGGAGGTTTGACACTCGCTGTAAAGCGGCTTTTGAGCTTCATCCGTAAACGTGGATCTCTGGAACCAGGAGCCCCTTCTCGCCTGCGGCACCCGGCCCTCAGCGCCCACACTGAGCGCATCCCACTTCAACCCCAGGAAAAGCAGCCACGGGCTTAGAAAAGACCTTTATTTACAATTTCCACTCCTTTACATTGGGCGGTTTAAAACCCAGGGCACAAACAGGCCCCGGGAGCGGTGGTGAACGTGTAAAACTGCAGCGTTCCACTGCAAAACCCAGTTACAAATCCCAGCGAAGCCCGAGATTGTACAGAGCCATCAAACGCTGTGTAAAACCCCGTCTGAAAGGGAACCATTGGTATGGATATCAGAACGGGCACCGAGTGTGGAGGGGTTTACCCCCCGGGGGTCTCCCTGGGGAGGAGGGATGGGACATTCCTGCTGCAGAACGTTGCAAATGTCTTAAAATAGAGAGTAAAACCCAAAGGGAGCCCAGAGCGCCCTTTATCTCCTCTCTTGTGCTGGCTCAACAGGGAAGTTCCCAGCAGGCATACGCTGGTTCAGTGGAAAGCTGAGAGTCAGAGTGCAACACAAAGAAGAGCCTTTGCACCCCCTGTGCCCCCTTTCCCATCTCCCGCAGCAGTGGGACATCAGGTGCCAAAGCGGAGTTTAGCAGGACACAAACAGCACTGAAAATGCCCAAAACATGGAAGCAGCACATGGGGAGAGTGGAACAAGGACAAAAAAGCAGCAGCAAAGGGAAAAAGGCAGACAATATTTTTGGTATTTTCCATGGAATGCTGAGTTTGGAAACCATTGGCTCACTCGTGCCCCACCGCTTCCCCACTGCAACACAACCAAACCCAACTGCTTAAAGCCAGGAATGTGAGCGAATCCCTGTGGGTTGGAGTTCTTTATATCCAGAGCTGGGCTGGGGAAAATGGGCTTCTTTCCCTCTTCATCCCTGCATTTGGACTGAGGGATGCTCAAGGGCCTCCGGGAGCTCCCCAGGACTTAGAAGTTAAAGCTGGAGAGGCTGCAGAGGAGAGAGACAGCAGCGAGGCTGCTGTACCTCTCCCAAGGGAACACAGACCCAGACACTGGGATCTGCCCCGTTGTGTTCACCCGATGCATGTTACACCCCAAGCACTGGGGCCACCACTGCAGGCAGAGCTGGACTAACTCCATCCTGCAGTGCTGGCCCGTTTCAAAGGGTCCATGGAACATGACCAAGGAAGGCGCCTGCTGCAGCCTGGCCGGAGCCTCCCCACAGGTCTGAGAGGGGCATTTCTCTGCAGGAGCTGTTGTGCGCACTGAGGATCACCGTGCGGTTTAGCTCCAGCTCCTTCCTGTTCCCTCCACAGCAGAGATGGGCACTCCTCACCAGCGAAGAACAATGATCCCACTTGTTGCTTTGCCAAGGGGACTCCATGTACAGCAAGAGATGCTGAAGGACCGGGTTGTAGTAAATGTGATTTGGGACAGCAAGCTCAGGAACAAGGGAGCACTGCAGGGATGCAGGGTGCCACAGGAGCTCTGTGAGCTACAACTGGCCTCTCCTTGCCATGGTCTCCACCATGAGCAGTGCATTTCCAACTGCAAAGGTTAAATGAGGAGGACAGATACGGCTGGGGGTGTAGAAGGGCATCCCGGTGGCTCTGGCCACAGTAACCAAACAGCACCCAAGTTTTCCAGTGGAGGAACATGGGCTGGACACAACACCAGCAGGTCAGCTCCAGGGAACCCAGCCCCAGCCCAGGCTGCCTCTGCTGGGCCCCAGCTGGGCCAGGAGCATGTGAGGCCAACCCAGCAGGGCCTGGAACATGGACAGCTCACTGGGATTTGTCCAGAGGTGTGGAAGGGGTTTGGGTTGAGGAAAGGAGGGATACAAACTGCTGACAGCAAGGAAGGCCGCAGGAGCTATGGGCTGAGCCAGGCACAACAGGTTCAGGTAACAGAGGAAGAGGAAGGGAGGCATCATCACAATCATGCTCCTGCCTTTGACCCCCTGCATATCAAGAATGCTTTTGATGGCAGGCACAGAGCAGCAGGCAAAGGAGAGAGGACTGAATAAAGCTGTGCAGAAGCATGAATTGAGCAGAGAGTGAAGCAGCATCCTCATGTCTGAGACCCGGCTCACACCTCTGGCTACTCACAGTGACAGTACTTAGTCTGCACCTACACATCTCAGCCATGGTATCACCAAACTGTGTGTGGGGAGGAACCTGCTTCCAGTTTCAACACGTTGATTCCAAATGGCTCTTTAAGAGAGGGCAGGGGCTGGTGGTGCCCAGCCCCTTCAGCCAGACCCTGCCTGCTCCATCTCCACCCTCCTGAAGGGAGAGCCTGTGCTTCCATCCCTCTGCACCAGCCCTCCTCTCCTGTTGGACAGCAGAGAGAAGTGCCCAAAAGGGCCACCAGGACAAACCATGGCTTTGGAACACTGCACAGGCTGCGCTGTGCTGGGTGTCAGCAGAAGTCACCACCTGCTGTGGGCAGAGCCAAAACGTGCTTCACTTTGTCACACACCAGCACGGCGCATCCCTGGGTTTGGCATGAAGAGGCACATGGATAAGCATCAGCAACGGATGAAAAAGCACAGCGTTTCTCTTAGAATAATTTATTAAATACAGCATTAAAATTTGTATTTCTGAATTCAATCATTAAAAACAAAACTTCATCTCATATATATATATATATTTGGGGACAATGACAATCATTCTATCACCAGCAGTGCGTGCTGTGCCAGCACTGCTTGGAACAGCACCTTCTCTACTCTATCCTTAAAGCAGTTCAACACTTAAAATGAACCAAACTAAAAGCATTTGCAAAGGGAGAGTGCAAAGCAGGCTTGTCCCCAGCTGCAGCGGGTGTGCAGGGCGGAGGGGAGGCTGTGCTGCTCCCCAGAGCTTGGTCACCTACTGCCCGGTGTGAGACGCTCAGAGGGGCCCGAGCCCTGCACCAGCCGTGCCCTGGGGTTGTGGTTTCCTCAGCTGGGGCAGTTGATACTAAAAAAGCTTAAAAAAGGAGGTGAGGAGAGAGGAGCACAGAAGAAAGATGTTGGTTTCCATCCATCAGCTTCAGCCCTGACCTGCCGGGTCCAGGAGTGCAGCGCTTTGTTCCCACTCCCTCACCAAGCTCCGGAGGCAAGCACCCAGAGAGCAGCGCCCAGGCCAAGCGCCCTCGTGCCCTGGCTTGGCTGTGCCGGGTGCTCCTGTGAGACACCATGCTGAGCCTCCAGGGAGGGTTATCCAAAAGGAAAGGGCTTCCATGGGCAGGGACTCAGAGGTAGCATCAGACAGGACTTTTCTAACTCGATCGTCATGGAATTCTGGCCTGCTGAAGGCAGCTGGGATGGAGCAGGCACCCTGCAGGATGGGAGATGGGACACAGGGATCTGGAGCGTCCCATCACTGCAGCCTGACGAGTGCTGCTCATCCCAAGTGACGAGCCAGGATGGATTGTCTCCTCCAGGGCTTTCCAGAGGAAAGAGTCACTCATGCTGAGAAAGGCCAGAGGCGGGGTGATGGGCACCCCAGGTTAACACTGGGCTCCCTCCACAGCTCCGCAGGGCCTCCTGGGTTAGGAGTGAGTGCCCCAGCCTGCTCTCCCCTCCTCACAGACTGAGAGGCCCAAAAGCTGCAGGTCCCTCACCCCACAGCACAGGTACAGGGAGGACTTTTGGCTCTTGAAGAGTCCCTGACCTCCTGAACTCGCTCACTCCAAGAACCCTGTTTCAGCTGCGCTTAGACCCTATGAGGACAGGGCTGTCAAAACCACTTCTGGAGAGCACATGGCCCCTAAAGAGAAGAGGAAAGTCCACCCAGCCCGGCCTTCACCTACAGTGGAGACATGCCAAGTCAGGAGCATTTCAGATAAGGCATCGCAGGTGCTTTGATAGTAAAGCAGTTAGTGTTGACTACAGTACTTTAAACACAGGCTGCTGCAGAGGCCGTCCCTGGGACTAAACCAGTCCTCCAGCCTTTGGTGCAGCAGCAGTTGAGTTTCCCAGACCCCTCCTATGCACACACAGGCTGCTCTGGCTGCACTTTTTGGTTTTCCCACACCCCTCCCTAGAAAGAGACTTAAAAAGCCCAGGCTGGGCCACGCCATTTACCCCACCAAGCAGCCAGAGAGATAGAGATGCCTCGTGCTGGGCCAGACCTTGGAGCAGGCAGCTGAACCGTGGCATTGGGGTGGGCAGCACCAGCAGGACTCAGAGCAGGGGAGGTCAGTTGCCGTTGCTGATGCTGGAGTTGGCACTGCTGCAGCTCTGCTCATAGGATGGAGGTGCCTCTGCAGGGAAAAGAAGGAATAAAGTGGTTGTGGTGGGTGCTTGGGAGGTTCCCTTCACCCCCTATGCGCTTACACATGGCATGGAACTTCCAGACAGTAACTTCAAAGCTGTTGAGTTAAATTCTTCCCTGTGAGGGTGCTGAGCGCTGGCACAGGGTGCCCAGAGAAGCTGTGGCTGCCCCATCCCTGCAGTGT